>PVJN01001362.1:0-144268 GCA_004026805.1 Lasiurus borealis | reverse complement strand
GTTCCCATAAACTACAAAAGAAACTACCTGCAAATGTCTCGCTGGCTATTAATGGCTCCGGCGAGTTGGTGTTTGCCATCTTTGTGCCTGCAATTGGTAAACAGAAATGGAAAACATTTTGTTCCAAGTGTTGACAGACCTCCTGCATGTCGTTATGTCTCACCAGGGATGGGCTGCTTGTAATTCGGGTGTTTTTCCTCTTCTTCCTCTCCACCCTTCCCTCGTCTCCTCTTGCCCCCCTCCCCGCCCATCTCCCCCAATGGCCTCAGGGTTTTCTTTCTAGAATCTCTGATCTGCTGCTGTGCAGATGGACCTGCCGGCACTGCTGTCAGAAGTGTTACGAGTCCAGCTGTTGCCAGTCGAGTGAGGATGAAGTTGAAATTCTGGGACCTTTTCCTGCCCAGACTCCTCCATGGCTGTAAGTAACACTGCTCTCTACTCCCTTGAAAGCAATCTCAAGACCTCTTTTTATTCTCTGTTTCTGAGAGGGGGTGGGGCCTGGGGAAGGAGGAGTTGAGGTCTGAAAGCTGGGAAGGCAGGATGCCCATTGACCTCTTTGCTACTGATGGGACGTGATCTATGCCTCTCTCTCTCTCTCTCTCTCTCTCTCTCTCTCTCTCTCTCTCTCTTTTTGGCAAGCTGGTGAGACCAGCTGGTGGTGGGGCTTCTGTTCAGCTAGTTTCACATCTTCTGAGATGTGAACTGTGTAATGCTAAACACATGGGCACTTTTAGTCACGTTGGGTGTCATTCCAAGTGGAAAAGAGATCTGCGAGCATCGATAGCCTTCAAGGGATGTCGATTCTAAAGGTGTCCATCCAAGTCAGTACCTAGTAATTGGCCTGGCATCTGATCCAGTGCTTGGCACATGGTAGATGCTTATAAATGTTTGTTGCCTGGCTGGGTAGATGGAATGAACAAACAAGTGTATCTTAGCTGATCTGACCAAGAGCTTCAGAAATAGGGAAGCCGAAAAGCACCTCCGGGCTTCATCCTGTCCTCCGACGCTGTTTATGTTCTCCCTGGCATCTTTCATTTTATTTCCAATTCGTTCTCCTCCCGCGCCTGCATACAACATCTCCATCTGCCAGTCCCTCAGATATTTTGGGAACGCAGTTTTGAAGCTTTTGAGCCACGTGTCTGGCCCAGCTCTCTGTAGCTGGGAGAGGGACGTGGCCAGAGAGTCTGGGTTGAGTCTAGAGGGTCTGGGAATCATCGAGTATAACTTCTTTTGATACAGACAGGGAGGCCTACAGAGGAGAGAGACAGGGCACATGCTCACAGCTGGAGTCTCCGTGGGGACCCAGTGCTGTCTAAATCCTTGGGCTGAAGCTCCAGAAGCTTCTGGGAACCCATCTTTCCCTCCATATTGGGAGGAGGGCGGGGTTGTGGGTTCATGCCTAAGTTCTTCTCATTTTGTTTTTAGAGTCAAGTATTGCATATTTCCATAACAAAGTGATTCTGTGTCAGGCTCTGTGAGTTGATAACCTATTTTTTTCTACTTTTTCCTAGTTCTGTGACTTTGAGCAAGTTGCTTGATCTCTCTCTGCCTTGATTTTCCCATCTGTAAAATGGGGATGATAAAAATAATAGTGTTTATATCCAAGAGTTGTTGTGGTGATTGCATGAATTAATGTATAGAAAAGGACTTAAGAACACTTGACACCTGGTTGGCAATCCTAGATGAGAGTCTTTTTACCCTCTTTTTGTCTCAGTTACCTCATCTGTAAAGTGGGAACAGTAATATGATTTATTTTATATGGCTGTTATTCAGAGTAATGAGATATGCATATACCATGCTTATTACAGTAGTAAGTATTCATTTCTGTCATTATATTGATAGAGATTCTTTACACCGATTTAAAGGCGATGTTAAGGCACTCTTCCATTATTCATAGGTAGTGACCTGAATCCCTCAGATGTGTGCAGAGTTGAAATGTTTCGTGAAATAAACTCATTAATTAAGAGCTCAGACCCCACCAAAACCGGTTTGGCTCAGTGGATAGAGCATCGGCCTTCGGACTGAAAGGTCCTGGGTTTGATTCCGGTCAAGGGCACATACCTGGGTTGTGGGCACATACCCAGTAGGGGGCGTGCAGGAAACAGCTGATCAATGTCTCTTTCTCATCGATGTTTGTAACTCTCTATCCTTCTCCCTTCCTCTCTGTAAAAAATCAATAAAATATATATTTTTTTTAAAAAAGAGCTCAACCCATTTTCCAGTGCCCTGTGTGACAGAGATTGGCTTAGCCCATCTGGTGTCTTTTCTTTAAAGAATGCCAGCTCTGGGAGGGCAGGGTTTCTATCTGTCTAACTCCAAAAAATAGTTGTTGACCAACTGATTCAGAAACTCAATCCTGAAAGCATCAATCATCCATTTGAGCCCAGCCGGTGCTCAGTGGTTGAATGTCGACCCATGAACCAATAGGTCACTGGTTCTATTCCTGGTCAGGTAAATGCCCCGGTATGCAGGAGACAGCCGACCGATGTTTCTATCTCCTTATAGCTCTATTTTCCTCCTTAAAAATCTAATATATATATATCAGTTTCTTTGGTAATTATTCTTGAGTATACCCTGCAGACACTCAATAGAGTCCTATTATTGTGCTCAGGGGATTTAAAATCTAGTATAGGGGCCCCAGTCGGGTGGCTTAGTTGGTTGGAGTGTTGTGCTGTTCACTGAAAGGTTGTGGGTTCAATTCTCAGTCAGGGCACATGCCTATGTTTTTCGTTCAATCCCCTGTTGGTGTGAGTAAGGGAGACAATCTATTGATGTTTCTATCTCCTTGTCTCTTGAAAATCAATAAAAAACATATCCTTGGGTGAGGATTAAAACAAAAAACAACTAGTATAGGAGATAAGGCAAGTACATAAGTATGCATTCACATCCTGCACACCCATAGGACAGTCCTGCATAGAGTTGTCAATGAAAAAATCCAGGGAGAATGACTTCATTCAGGCATAGCTGGATCCAGAGGCTTCAATATTGTCTGGGTGTGCATGTGTGTGCTCTCTTTGTCTTTGTTTTGTTTTTATTGGCCTCATTCTTAAGCTCGCTTCTCCTTTGCCCCATTCTTAACAGCAACAAAAACTCCAGGAAGTGCTCTCTTTGTCCTGGTTTGGTGTAAATGTGCCTAATCACTTTTGCTTGGAGGAGATGGTGCTAGGATCATCTCTGGGTTGCCTGACCATCCTGGACCCAGGGGTAGGGTCATTTCCACTTGAAACACTTGAACTAAGCTAGTAGAACAGAGTTGGTACACTTTTCCTGTAAAGGGCTGATAGTAAATATTTCAGCCTCATGGGCTTATTCTGTATTGCCGTGCAGAAGCAACCAGACTCAATGCATTAATGAATGGCTGTGTTCCAGTAACACTTCATTTACAGAGTCAGGCTGTGGATTTGGCCCTGTGGTTCGCTGACCTTTGTAATAGACAGTTAGGATGCTGTGACTGGACCCAGGGCAGGCAAACATGACACATGGACACTATGTCTTGGAAGAGTTGTGAGGATCATAGAAAATGAGCCTGCAAACTCTGATCGTGCAGGGTCTTAAATGCCAGATGAAGGAATTTGGATTTTCTTCTGAACCAGTAAGAACCTGAGAGACATTGAAAATCATAATCTGTTTGCCCCCAGATACCCAGATGGAGCATTACAGAAGCCCAGCCACTGAGTTGGATGACAGTTGCACTTTGACCGGGCTACTGACCCTTTGGGCATGCAGAGGATTCTTTTGGGGGCAGGGGGTGGCACCCTCTGGGAAGACAGTTCTTTTGGTTTTGCCACCAGCAGAGAAGTGGGCTGGGAACTTCCTAGCAGAGCCAACGCACTACACAATTTCTGGAGGCTCCCTTCACTGGTGGTTATTATGAATGGCACCACCTAGAGTCGTGCAGTCTGCAGCCTGGACACTGTACATGGCTTCCATGCTTCCCAGGATGAACCAGGTCTTTCTGGAATCCGGGGATCACTGAGTGCATTTGGCACTCAACAGGGCAAAATGTTAAGAGAAATCTGGAAAGGGGAAGTGGGTTCAGTCATTCAGAGAGCGAGTTTACAGCTTGTGCTTTCCCCAGCTTTATTTACCAAGTGGGCAGTTGCATGTTATCAAACAGACAGGGAGTAGAAATGTCAAGTGCACAGGCTTTGCAGTGCTGTTCCTGCTGTGATATTTGAGCCCAGAACCACAGGGCTGGCAGATGAGCTGGCTTGTGTGGGGGGACACATCATTGTCACATGTGCTTCTGTCATGTGGGCCCCCAGCTTTCCTTGGCTGGGCTGGCCTAGTGAGGGTCAGGAAACTGTACCGTCCAGCTGGCTCCTTGGGGGCAGTGCCAGGAAGACCCTCATTGAAGAGTGAATTAAAGTCAGGTTATTTGTTTCTACAGCTAGCATGTGTTGAGTACCTACTGGGTACAAAGCTCCACAGGCCTTGCAGGGGATGCCCAGCTCAGAAGTATGGAGCTGTGACCCAGAGCCTGCCATTGCTTGACTCAGTTGGGGTTCTACCATTTAACAGTGGTGCCAATTACTTTTCCATCCCTCTCCCCACCCTACCTTGGGGCTTATATTTCCTCACCTGTAAAAGGGGCACTGTTATTAATAACAACTAACTCCCGGGTTGTTTTAAGGGTGAAATCAGATGGTTCATACAGAGCATTTAGGCCCGTGCCCAGCACCTGGTACCTTTGTCATAGTAGGTACATGTCTCGGCACTAAGAAGAGTATCCTGTTATAGGAGGGTTGACAAGACATGGACTCAGATAATTGTGACACAAGATAAATGGGGTAAGAACCACAGGAAGGGTGTATTCATTCACTCACTGAGAAAATAAATGTGGAACACCCCAGATGTGCCAGGTAGTAAGGCAAGGTTGGCAGTGGTGACAGGTTAAGACAGATACTATCGCTGCCCATATGGAGCTGAAGCTTGGTGTCAGATGCAGAAGAGAAGCAAGCAAGCCACAACTTAAAGATAAGTGATGTGCAGTGTCAAAGAGAGACAAAAGCAGGTGCAAGGATAAGGGTTGAAGGGGGGGGAGGAGGTGACGGGGACAGGGTGGGGCCTCTCTGAGGAGATGCTGTTGAAGCTGAGACCTGAATGATGATAAGGAACCAAACAGGTGATGGGGCCTGGAAGAGCATTTGGGGCAGAGGGAACAGTTGGTGCAGTGTGCGGGAGGAAGGCATGGAGGCCTAGTGGTTGCAGAGGAGGCAGGGGTGGCTCAGGCATACACTGTGTCAGAGGACTCAGCCAAGGCCCTGAAGGCCGATAGCATTTAAGCTGGTCCTGGAAGGCTGGAAGTCACCTCACAGGTGGAGGTGACTGCCACAGAGGTATGACAGCGGGGAGACAGGCTGTACAGGTGGAGGTGCCCTAGGGACTCTTTCCGTGGAAGATGCTACAGCTTTCATTTAAGGGAGAGCGAGAGGAATGATTGGTGCAGTGTGATCCCATCTCTGTGACCTCCCCTACTTCCCACCCCCCACATTTCATCTGCTATTTTCTCCTAGAGACCAGCAGCGGGGGCAGGCAAGGTCTGCGTGTCCTGGCCTTGTCACAGCCCCGGACTTGTCCTCGCCGTGACCCTTATACACTTTGGAAGAACATCAGATCCATCTCATTTCATGCACAGAATGCATTGGAAGACCTTGGAGAATTCGAAACTTGCATTTTTCAGGACTAGTTTCCCTGCAGGCTTAAATGTCAAGCTGGGGGATGCAGGCTTAAACATATCAATCCACAGCTGAGAGCTTGGGGCGCGTTATTAGCAGCATCCATCTCACGGCCACTTTGCCAGTTTTTCCCCCACCAATTTCCTCCCCACAGCATCCTAACCTAGCAGCCTTATGAATATTGGGGGAATCTTAAAGACACCAGTAATATTAGCGGAAATGTATTGAGCACCTACCTACAGCATGCCAAGCACTGTTCTAAACATTTTATATGTGTGAACGCATTCAGTGTTCACAATGGCCATGCAAGGTGGACACAGTTATTATTCTCATTTTACAGGTTTTACAGATAGGGAGATGGAGACACAGAGAGAGGAAGGGACTCACTCAAAGTCACCCAGCCAGTGTTCAAACCGAGAGGTCCTGCTCTTTAATTACTATTCTGTATCGCCCCACCCTCTGACCCAAGGCTTTTCATCTTTTCCTTGGGAGCACATTGAATTGTGCCTGTTGCTAATTCATAGCTGTTTCTTTACACCAAACTATTGTTCTTCAATCATTGATTCTCAGAGCCCTTTTGTAGTTATAGCCCTGCCTCTCAGAGAACCCTTGAATGACATGGTTATGGATATTTTTAAAAGATGTTAAACTGTAGACAGAGTGGCTGTTGGAATAGCAGAGCACTTCTCACCAAGAGCCACTTTCAAAAGTTGGGATGCACATGAACAGCCACATGGTTCCTTCCAGACTGAAGATTGACAGGTCTCGTGACTAGTCAAAGTGGTACCCCACCTCCGAGGCCACATCCTGAGTAAGTTTCCATCTCTCTCTCTTCGGCCCCAGCTTTAAATGATTGCTATAAACGGGGAAATATTCATTCATATCATATCACATTCTGTGCAAAAAGCAAGATGTTATTGAGAGTTTAGGGCTGCCACACTATTTCAAATTTGCATTATCCCAAGCTGCATAAATAGTGGCATGAGAGCCATTTCCTCATGGTCTATTCTCCTAGGGCAAAGGTGCCTGTCCCTGGGGATTCTTTGACAACCATTGAGACTCCTTCCCTCCCACAGGATGGCCAGCAGGAGCAGTGACAAGGACGGGGACTCTGTCCACACAGCCAATGACGTCCCGCTGACCCCACGTACCAACTCCCCAGATCGAAGATGCTCATCCTCAGACACGTCGAAGTCTACATACAGCCTGACCCGGAGGATTTCAAGTAAGCATCTCTGCCGTGGCAGAGTGTCCTGGCTGGGGCAGTCTTGTGCTGCTCACCTCCCTTCAGAGTCCATGAACTAATCCCACCTACTGGGTCCCAGGACACAGGAGGCGGGCTGGCTTTCCCAGACACTCAGCAGCAGCCCCAAGGAAAGATGTGAAGGACATGGTTGTCCCTGGGGAGGGGTAGAGTGGGATGACAGTCAGGAGACAGGATGCGGCAGCGATAATGACAACATGACAGAAGTGCATTGCAGTGATCATTTTGACTGGCTTTTGTTTTTGCTGATCACTTTTCACTGAATTGGCTCAATTGATTGACATTGTTAACATATATCATTTCAGACCCCAAAGACAAGTGTAACCATGTTCTACTTCAAGGCTTGCAAATTCTAGTGACTCCAGGGTCCAGGTGGGTTGTGTCAGTAACTGAGTGAAGATGGTTGGATAGAGATAAATATCACCCCAGTGCAATGACAAATGGGAGCTGACTCTCAGCCTTGGGAGGTACTAGGGCAGCGTGGGAACTGTGGACAATTTGGAAGCTAATGCCCTGTTCAAAAGGGCAGCCACTACTCAGCTGTAGCCATGGGGGATTGTGGGCCCAGTATTGCCTGATTTTTTTAAAAAAGAGAAACTGGCAACCTGGGTTTTCATATGAAACTTACTTTTCTTTTTTTTAAATATATTTTTATTGATTTTTTACAGAGAGGAAGGGAGAGGGATAGAAAGTTAGAAACATCGATGAGGGAGAGACATCGATCAGCCGCCTCCTGCACGCCCTCTACTGGGGATGTGCCCACAACCAAGGTACATGCCCTTGACTGGAATCGAACCTGGGACCTTTCAGTCCACAGGCTGACGCTCTATCCACTGAGCCAAACCGGTCTCGGCATATGAAACTTTCTTACTTTTAAACTCAAATAAAATGTATCTGTGGGTTGAGTTTGTCTCGCTGGCCACCCAGTTTTTCCCCTCTGGTGTATAACGTATGTGTTTGACCATATGGCATGATTTGGGTGGGGAGGAGAAGGAGGGTAAAGCCTAAGGACTCCCTAAATAGAGTCATTGAAGAAGCATGATAGTTGCTTTGAGGTAAGCGTCATTATTGGCTCCATTTCACAAAAAGGGAAACTGAGTCGCCGAGAGTCTAAAAAAAATGTGCCAGAACCACATGGCTCATTAGTAGTGAGTGAGTCATATGGCTCACTAAGTAGTCGAGGTAGAACTTGACCCAGACACTCCAGCCCCAGAGTCCACTCTGAAAGTGGAGGAAGTATAGGGTAACGGTTAGAGCCAAGTCTCTGGGGCCATACAGGTCAGGCAGGACTCTGTCTCCTCCTCTTACTAGTGGTGTGACCTTTGGTGAGTACTTCGGGGTTCTGTTTCCTCGTCTGTAAAATGGCTGGGGGTGGTGGGCATAGGCATTAGCGAATACCTTGTGAAGGTTAGACGACCTGCTGCATGTAGTGCCTTTAGAACAGTGCCTGGCGCTTTGCTGCAGGGATTATGGTGACGGGGCCGATGCTGCCTCTCAGAATGAAAAAGAGGCTTTCAGGTGTGGAGAGCAGAGGGTGAAGAGCGATAGGAAGCAGCGTGGGTGTAGTGAGAAGCTGGGAAATGTGGGCCACCTCAGGAAGGGGCCCGGGTCCGGTCCCCTGCATGGTGGTGTTCATTGTTATTTCTGGCGGCTGTTTAGGTCTGGAGTCCAGACGACCCAGCTCCCCGCTCATCGATATTAAACCCATCGAGTTTGGCGTCTTCAGCGCCAAGAAGGAGCCCATCCAGCCCTCGGTGCTCAGACGGACCTATACCCCCGATGACTATTTCAGAAAGTTCGAGCCGCGGCTGTACTCCCTCGACTCCAACAGCGACGACGTGGACTTCCTGACGGATGAGGAGATCTTGTCCAAGTACCAGCTGGGCATGCTGCACTTCAGCACCCAGTACGACCTGCTGCACAACCACCTGACGGTGCGGGTGATCGAGGCGCGGGACCTGCCGCCCCCCATCTCCCAGGACGGCTCGCGCCAGGACATGGCCCACTCCAACCCCTATGTCAAGATCTGCCTCCTGCCGGACCAGAAGAACTCCAAGCAGACGGGGGTCAAGCGCAAGACCCAGAAGCCCGTGTTTGAGGAGCGCTACACCTTCGAGATCCCCTTCCTAGAAGCGCAGAGGAGGACCCTGCTCCTCACTGTGCTGGATTTCGACAAGTTCTCCCGCCACTGCGTCATTGGGAAGGTGTCCGTGCCTCTGTGCGAGGTGGACCTGGTGAAAGGCGGGCACTGGTGGAAGGCGCTGATCCCCAGTTCCCAGGTAAGGAGGCGGGGGGAGGGAGTGCCGTGTCTTCTGGGAGTTTTTGTGGTTTATTTTTTATGAGAATTTTAACTTTAAAAAATTGTCTTGCACTGTAAAACATTTTATTTTGAAATAATTCTCTGCTTATAAGAAATTGCAAACACAGAACAGAGTTCCCATGTACCCTTCCCCCGACAACCCCCCAGGATAAATCTTACACGACTAGAGTAGAGTACATTAGCACTGGAAAGTGATGGTGGTAGCTCAACTGCAGGCCTTCCTCAGTTTGCACCAGTTTTGACATCCACTGCCGTGTGTGTGTGTGTGTGTGTGTGTGTGTGTGTGTGTGTGTGTAGGTCTATGGAATTGTATCACATGTGTCGATTCATGTAACTACCACCACCTTGGGACTCTCTAGTCATTGAGGTGGGTTATTTAATAAGGAGAGTGATTATCCTGGGGAGGAAACTATCAGTCATTTTGACTTTCTGAAATTGATTTGGGAAAAATAAAATGAGGGTTGAAGAACAGGGTGATAGATGGATGTTTTGCAGGCAAATTGTGAGATTCCCCAGCCCAGGAACATGCAATTGGCTGCTTCAGAAGCCACGCATGGACCAGGCTCTGTGCCCAGTGATGATTGGAGTCCCCTCCCTTGGGCACTCTGTGGGCTGAAGGATGACAGTGCGTGCACCCACTGGGGTAAGACCCAAGGGAAAGACAAGCCCCGGTCCCTGGAGGCCGTCCCAGCCCACCTGTGCTGCAGACCGCAGTCCTGTGTAACAGGTGGGGTATTTTGCATTAAACACACCAAGGTGCTTCTCAAAGCTGAGCTCTACCGGCCAGGGATTTAATGGTCCAGCACCATGTGTATAGCATACAGGTGTTAACCATGAGGATTGGATGGGCTGCCCCACTGCCAGAGTGTCCGTGTCTGTGCACATCCTCAAAGGTAGGAGCTTTGTTCATCTGCTAGTTTGGATTCCTCAAGAAGAAGACCCTGAGGCAGGAGAGCCCTTTATTAGGGATGTGGCACTCGAGAGAACACGAGGAGAAACTGGAAAGGTGACATAAAGGGTGCATTTGGGGCTGGTACCACTGTGGGTGAGTGGAATGGAAACTTGCTGGGAAAACTGGGAGCCAGCGTCGGACGTGCCTGAGGGTCTTTCTACTTGACGGGCAAGGGAGCTAATGTTTTTATACACTAACTACGATCAGCTCTCGGATGCGGGCTTTTGGGAGATGAAGATTTATGTCCTGCATTTCTGGACCGTTACACTGTCAGATGAAGAGACCTTTGACATTCACAGATGCTGGCCCGTGTGCACTGACTTGGTCACGGCCAAGAGATGGTGGGCAAGGTTTTGATAGTGTCTGCTACAATCCTAAATTCTCCATGTCACATGATCCGAATATATTGGGTGCTTTCCATGTATCCTCCTCCGTATTTGGTATCACTGGGTTTTCAACTGTCAGGAAAGTTACAATTGAAAGAGGGAACCCCCCTCAACAAAATAATTAATTTCTTTATGGCCAAGCTCCATTGTTGGCATCAGTGGAAGGTCCCGGAGATGCAGAGAATCTTGCCTTCTTTAGGTCTTGGCTGAAATATCACCTTTTCAGCAAAGCCCTCCTGGCATATCTGCCCTAGTTTGGTTCTCCTGAATGCTGAGGTCAAGGCAAGGACCTGGGTACATGAATATTTAGGAGGTGATCCCAGGAAGGAGTGAGGGGTGAGCAGGACAAAGGAAGGAGGGGACATCAGTAGTCAGTGGTGGTTTCTGAAGTCTCCATCTGTCTGCTGGCGCCTGGACAATGGCCAGGTGGGCTCCCCCGAGGGCTGGGCGGAAGAGAAAGAGACCAGGTGTGGTGTGTGGTAGTGCTCAGTGGGATTTGTGGGGTGAATGAAGGATAGAAGGGAGAAAAGATTCCCCAGAGTGAATTTCTTTTTTCCTCTTCCCTCCTTCCCTCTCACACCCTTTCACCTCTCTCCGTCCCTTTCTTTCTCCCCTTTTTCCTTTATTCTTCCTTTTCTTTTCTTTTTTTTAAAAATATATTTTATTGATTTTTCACAGAGAGGAAAGAAGAGGGATAGAGAGTTAGAAACATCGATGAGAGAGAGACATTGATCAGCCGCCTCCTGCACACCCCACACTGGGGATGTGCCCACAACCAAGGTACATGCCCTTGACTGGAATCGAACCTGAGACCTTTCAGTCCACAGGCCAACATCTATCCACTGAGCCAAACTGGTTTCGGCCTTCTTCCTTTTCTTGTCACACGAAGAAAGGCTCATGGGAACTCAGAGGGAAGAAGGGACTCAGGCTTTCCTGGCCTTTATGCTCTTGAGAGCACAGGCCAGTTGTCTGTGGCTGGGTTTCCTTGAAGCAGAGCCGGAGACAGAAATTGGGGTGTGGATTAGTTTCCTAGGGCTGTTGGGACTAAGCACCACACATCGGGTGGCTTAAAACTCAGAAACCTATCTTCTCACAGTCTGGGCGCTGGGAGTTGAAGATCAAGGTGTTGGCAGGGCTGTGCTCTGGGGAAACCTGTAGGGAATCCTTCCTGCCTCTCTCTGGCTTCTGGTGGTTGCAGGCTCTCCGTATTTCCTGGCTTGAAGCTGCATCAGTCCGATCTCTGCCTCTGTCATCACATGATGTTCTCTGTGTGTGTCTGTCTCTTCTCTTCTCATAAGCACACCAGTCCTATTGGATTAGAGACCCACCCTACTCCCCTATGACCTCATCTTAAATAATCACATCTTCAGTGACTCTGTTTCCAAATAAGGTCACATTCTGAGGCACTGAGGGTTAAGATGTCAATATATCTTTGGGCAGGGGGCTGGGGGAGGCACGATCTGGGAGTGGGGAGAGGGGGCGTACAATTCAGCCCTAAACAAAATGCAGAAGAAAACTCTGCAGGCAGGGAATGAAGCCATCTAGGTAAAGGGTGAAAGCAGGGGGGAGGAGGGGGACAGTGACAGCATGGCGTCGAGTGAGGCCTGGCCTGTGCCTGATCTGTGCTGGGGAGGGGACTCTGGACTGTGGTGCAGTGCAGTGTTTTTCCTTCGTCAGGCAAGCAAGTCAGTCTGCAAACCAGACCAGGAAATGGAATTTTCAGCCGGGCGGCCATGAGCCTACCTACAGCTCCTGCACTATAAACAGGGGTTCTGGACCAGGATACGGCTGTGTCTCGGGACACTTGGCAGTGCTGGGGGACATTCTGGGTTTGGTGGATGAAGGTGCTACCTATACCTGCTGGGTGGAGACCAGGGATGCTGCCACCCATCCTCCAATGCACAGGGCAGCCCCACGGCACAGAATGATCCAAGCAGAAGTGCTCATAGTGCCAAGATAGGGTGAGGAAGCCTGCTGTGGAAGAACGGGGGGACAGAAGGTGGGGGAACAGCAGTGGGATCTGCTTTGACGGGCAAGCTGAGAGCGGGGCTGGTCCTGAAGGGTGCGGAGGGTTTTTCAGGGAGAGACCGTTGTTGGGGGAGGAGCCAAGGATGGAGGGGTGAGGAGCAGATCTCCAGGTAGCTGCTTTGCTTTTCATTCCATATGTGGGAAAGGAGATACTGGTTCTAAATAAAAATCCACATCAAGCAAAACAGGCCTGCACTGGAAACAGCAACCAGAACCCTCAAGCAGTGCACTGAGTCCATTGCTGATTGTTTAGGGAGGCCAGCATCTGCCTTCACCCACAGGCTTTGTTGGTCAGTTGAATGGAAGGGGAAGATGAAGTTGTGTAGTGGGATGGAAGCCAAAACTCTGCAGTTTCTCATTCCCACCCTGACTGCATGGTGCACAGGGTCAGAGTGCCTCTTAAGGTCTAGTTCTCTTCTCTGCCTTGGAGAGCCCAGGGCTGGATGGCTGCTCGCTCTCGCAGAGAGGCGTCTTCTGGTTCATGGTAGGGTGTCTCAGAAGTCTTGTGCCTTTCAACATTGTGTCTTTGATCTTGGCATTCAAGAATTTAGCAACTAATGGAGCCACAGCATATTTTTTGGTCTCACCGATAGGTTTGATGAAAAGGTAATGGAAATAAAGACAAAGAAACAGAAAGTGTGCTGGGTGGTTGACATAGGTGTCAGGTTACACTGGTGACTGAAAAAAATTCTGCTCATCCAAGTGGCCTGGAGTGAATTGATGCTTTGCCATTTGGAGGTGAAATCCATGTAGGTACAACTCTTTTAAAAAAAAAATTAATAATTGTGGTAAAATATACATAAAATTTACTGGGTATAGTTTAAAATTTTTAAGTATATAGTTTAGTAGTATTAAGTACATTTACATTGTTGTGCAATCATCACCACCATCCACCTCCTTACAAAGCGTCCAGCATTCTGGAGATAGGGGCTGCGCATAGATGATTAAAGAGTCCGAGATAAAATAACTTGGAAAGGCATTGGGGGACAAAGGAGCTTCAGCCAACGGGAGCTAGGGAGCTAAGGACTCCTCCTTGACCAAAGACCCGGGCTTCTAATCTAACACAATTTGTCCTTATGGCAAGGTGGAGATATACACTTCGAAGGGTAAGGTATCAACGGGTACAGAAGGAGCATTGTCTGTTTGGGGAATAGCCTACAGCTATTCGGGTGTTTGGCCAACAGGAGGCAATAAAATGCCCTGAGCTGTCTGGCAGCCGATAATCCCATTCAGGTTTGGGGGAAGTGCCCTTTGGCCGTTTCCAACAGGTAAACTATATATGTGACAACCCTGTTGAGCTCCCCAAGCTTCATCAACCTTTTGGTGAAACTCTTATAATTATTACATGCTGGAATTGGTTCTCGGCACAGAATTCTTTTTATCTTGTAAAACTGAAATCCATTCCTCCAGCACCTGGCAAACAACATTCTACTTTGTGTCTCTATGAATTTGACTCCTTTAGGTACCTCCTATAAATGGAATCATACAATATTTGTCATTTTGTTACTGGCTTATTTTCACTTAGTATGACTTCCCCAAGGTTCATCCATATTGTAACATATGGCAGGATTGCCTTCTTTTCAAAGGCTGAATAACATTCCATGTGTGTACAGACCACATTTTGTTTGTCCATTCATGCATCCATTGATGGACACTTGGGTTGTTGCCACCGTTTTGGTTATTGTGAGTAATGCTGCTCTGAGCATGGGTATACAGTATTTTTTCAATCAACTCTTTTTTGAACCAGAAAAATATCCAGGGTGAAGGCAGCTCATTTTCTGTTGAGGTCGTAGCTTTGGGCAAGGCGGGCAGAGAGAGGAAATGCCCCGTGGCCATGGGGGACCTCACAGAGTGTTAGCAAGAACCAGAGTGCTTGTTCCAGCCCTTTCATTGGTTCACTTGTGACTGGAGTCACACAACCTTGTGGGCCTTGATTCACGCATGTCAAGTGGAGACAGCACCCACTGTCTTCCCTCCCTTGAGTGCATCTGAGGAGAGACACAATCTTCTCCGGAGAAAGTAGCTTTTAGAAGTGAAAGTCCCTCAAATTGGGGGCAATAATAAATATATTGTACATAATATACAACAAAAACATGGTGTGTGTAAAAATGTTGATTTATTTAGTCAATAAATATTTGGTAGGTGCTTATCCTTAGTAGCCCCAAAGCCTTGGGCTACTAATATAGTGTACATTAGTGTCCTCTGTGGGCCAAGCCGCATTGTAAAGATGTTTATGTGCTAACTCATTTATCCTCACGAGGACCCCTCTACAAAGTGGGCAACTGGACAGAGACAAGCTAAGGAACTTGTCCATGCTACGAGTGGTAGAACTGAGGCTCTTTGGCTTAAAAAATGATGTTCCATAACCAAGACATTAGATCCATTCTCTACAGCAAGCAGAACAAAGCTTCCTACCCTCGGGAGCTTACATTTTAGTAGAGGGAGCTATGCAGCAAACAGATGTGTTAACAAATAATGCCGTGTTGGCATTGTCTATGCCAAGAGGAAAAGAGAGCAGGAGAGGGATGTTGGGTGATGAGAAGGGGGAAACTATTTAGATGGGTGAGGAGATGACATTTTAATAAAGAGCTGGATGGAATGAGGGAGTAAACCTGGAGGATATTAGGAGAAGACCATTCCAGTGAGTAAAGCCATGCAAAGGCCTGAGGCAGGAGCTGGCGTTGCACGTTGGCAGTGGGAGTAGAGTGAGTAAGGGGAAAAGCCGCAGGAGATGAGGTGGACTTGGTACAAAAGATCATTTCTCATTGATCTTGTAGGCTGAGATAAAGACTTGAAGTTTATTCCTAAGCGTGATAGGAAGCCCTGGAAAGTATTGAAAAAAAGAGGTACCCCAGAGAGAAGTCACTGGGGGACACATTCAGAGACAAGGAATTTGTATCTAAAATATATAAACAATTCTAACACCACTGAGTCACACTGGCCAGGGCCAACAGCTCAAAGATGAAACACACACCCTGAATTTAAAGATGGACAACAGTTACGAACTGATGATTCACAAATGAGGACACATAACAAATTGTCTATAAGCACATGGAAAGGTGCTCAACATCTTTAGCTATCAGGAAAATGCAGATTAGCCAGTTAACTGCCACGATATTTAGAATTTAATTTAAAAAGGCTGCCACTTGCATCTATTATTGTTGTACTAGGGCTGCGGAAAGCTTGGCTTCCTTCATCGCAGGGGGGAGGGGGAGGGGCAACTCAAGCCTCCTGCTCTCTCCAGCTTCAAAGCTGCTGCCATTTTGTTAGGATTTATTTATCTTCTATAATTTACACTTTATAGCCTTGAGCGGAGGCCTGGGTCAGCCAGGGCAGGTGGAAAGCTTGGCTTCTTCCATTGTCGGGGAAACCCAAGCCTCCTGCTCTCTCCATGGCTGCAGCTATCTTGATTGGGTTAATTTGCATACTTGCTCCTGATTGGCTGGTGGACATGGCTTGTGGGTGTAGTGGAGGTATGGTCAATGTGCATATTATTCTTTATTAGATAGGATTATTCATATGAATTGTTCATTGTAAAATCTTGGTGGTGTTTCCAAAGGAATTCACTATACAGTTCTTTCAGCTTCCCTGTATTTGATAATGCTCATGATAAAATGTCAGGAAGCAAAAGAGAGAAAGAAGCAGAGCCACCAGTTAGGAGCCATTCACTATGTTCTCTAGGTGGGAGGTAGTAGCCTGGACCCAGGTGTCAGGTGCGGGTGCACAGGTGGTCGGTCAGCTTGGGATGTCTCTGAAGGCAGAATCTCTGATGCCTTAGACCAGTGGTCGACAAACTGTGGCTCACGAGCCACATGCGGCTCATGAGCTGTGGTTTGCCACTCTGTTGACTAATGAGTTTGCCCACCACTGCTAGACTGATGTTACCGTGTAGTTGGAAGTTGTAAGGATTAGGCAACTGTGGCATATTGTGTGCAAAGAGGTAAAGGATAGTATATGACAGTGGTGGGCAAACTCATTAGTCAAGAGCGGCAAACCGCGGCTCATGAGCCACATGTGGCTCACAAACTGCAGTTTGCTGACCACTGCCTTAGACATTGAACTCAAGCTTCAAGATCATCCGGGAGCTGTGAGCATGGGCTTCCCAGACCCTAACCTCGAAGATTCCTATTTCCTAAGTCTTGGGTGAATCTGCACCTTAACAGATGTGCTGGCAGATTGTAATGCAGGTGAACTATGGACCTCATTCTGAGAAACATCAGGTGGCGGCAGAAGGCAGAAAGGGTTTGGCTGTTTGAGCAGGACAGGTGCATGGGAAATGTGACTCTCCACTCACGGTGGGCTGTTGTGATAGTTGAATGATGGCTGCCTGAGTGCCCGATGTAGGCTGCCTTTAGGATTATGTTTGATGGAGCCATTCAGAAAAGGAGCAGTCTCAGGTTAAGTGCCCTTAGAAATTCTTTGGGGATAATTCTGAGTCACGTGGGGTGTATCTTTGATTACCAAGCCAGATTTATCACTGGGGAGGAATATTTGATTTGAGCCTAGAAGAAGAAAATGTGTTTAGTCAAAAGTGATATTTGCACACTGGGATGCTGGATATTTATGTTTCAGAAAATCGCTTTAACCTGAGATTTGCTCAGTCCAAAGGATGCTCAGACCTTGGATGCTTAGAATTTAGGGCCCTGTGACTTAGGAAGTGAAACCTGTGCATGCTGCCTTTGGCAAGATTCAGAGATGGTAGCAATAAAGGTGTTCTGGCACTCACCAAGTACCACCTGCTGGGCTGGGGTACTCACATTACCCTACCCGATGGATAGTAATGGCACCTGCATCCTATAAATCAGGACCCCAAGGCTCAGAGAGGTTAGGGAACTTACCCAGGGTTGCACAGATAGAAGGGGGACTTGAATCTGAGGCTGACTCCATGCCCACATCCATCACTTCTATGAAATAATCTGCTTGGGAAAAAGTCCTGACAATGGGTGTGGGCTACCCTGGTGCTAGGACTGTATCCTAGGGCCTCGTACTATTAGGATCCCTTCGCCAGGGGAGCAGCCAGCCTTGAGGATGTGCCCCGGTCAGATGGCCTAAATTCAGCTATCCTCTCAGCCTCACTGACCCGTGGGAAAGTCACCTGGTGTCCTAGGTTGGGTACCTCTAGAAACAGACCCTGAGGCCAAGTGTTTTATTTGGGGGAGGAGGGCTGATGCCAAGAAAAAGCAGCAGGGAAGGGGGGGTGAGACTATAATAAAAGGCGTGTTATCAGGCAAGTGAGCACTGTGGGCAGCTGCATGGTGATCCTCCTGGGACTGTGGAGTAGCCTGAGGGCTGAGGACACTGGGGTGTTTACTCACTAGTTCTCAGCAGGCACAGGTTGAAGGATGCTTCCAGAAGCCTTTAATTCCTTGGCTCCTTTGGCTTGCCTCATGGACACAGGAAGAAAGGACTCTGGTGGCCATAGAGACTCCTCAAGATGAGAGATGCAGGGCTAGCAAAAGGGAGCTTGTGGTCTCCAGCAGTGATGCGGTCAGCCTGGGGCCGGAGGTGGGGGTTGGGGGGAGGCATCCCTAGACTTACTCTTGCCACCTCCAGGGCTCCAAGTGCAGGGTCTCATGTGCTCCCCCTTCTCTCTGCTGGTCAGCCTCTCTCCATTTTCCTTTCCTCTAGGTGCTAAGCAGATGAGCAAACCCCCCTGGCTAAGCAGATGCCCAAAGAGAAAAGAGTGGCAGTCCTCCTTCCTATAGAAGCATCTGACCTTTGAGTGACTTGGTCGCCCTTTCTCTCAGGCTTTTGCTGGATGGTCAGGGACACTCCCCAATTCTCCCCACTCATCCTGTGCCTCCTATCTACCTCCCTGTCTGCTTCTAGAGGCAGGGAGGGAATGAGGATGGTGTGAACACTGCAGGACCCAGTCTCTACCCCTTAAAAAATTGCAGAGGGCTGCCCCACTTGTTGCTGGCTCCTTGGTACCTCTCCCTCATCCCCAGCTTTGGGCCCAGGCAGCCAGTTCTGGGGTCAGCTAGAAAAGTTCCCCCTTGCGTCCTGTCAACACGCAGCTAAAGGCTTGGCCAGACATTCCATACCTTCAGCTTTTGTCATTATTCATTCTCGGTATCTTTGGCAAGGAACTTGGTAAATGGTTTAGAACTAAATAAATATTATATTAAAAATATTCTCTTTAAAGTTACACTGACCTGGTTAAGGTCCCAGCTTCACCATTTACTGGCTGCGTGAATTTGGGTCCAACGCCTCACCTGTAAATTAGGGATAACAATGCATACTGCACGGGGTGTTGGGGAAGTATATGAAGATAACAATAATGACAGGCCACTCTTGCATAACACTGACTGTGTGCCAGGCACGATGGTTGGATGATGATGTTATATTAACTATCAGCTTATTTTAATCATCACCCCATTTTAATCATCATCCCATTTTATACATGGAAACTGAGGGACACGTTAGCTAACATGTACAAGACTGCAGGACTGGTATTTGAATCCAGGCTGTCCAACTCTAGACATTACCTCTTGATAAAGCAAGGTTAGTTAAGTGGACAAAGCCCACGGTGTGACTGGGAGGTTGAGGGAGGGGACTCAGGAAGGAGGACACCAAAAGAGGAAGGTGTGGTTGGGAGCAATTGAGGTGGAGGAATTGGAATTAAAATCCTATTTGCCTCTCAATTTAGCCTACTTTGTCTTACTCATGCCCCAGGCAGATGAAGATAGAAGGGATTTAGGATTTTTTAAAAGGAAAAATGGTAGATGTCTCTAGGTGCCCCTGTTTGGTGCTGATTGGGCCTAGTACCTGGAAACTGCCTGAGTGACTCATGCTCATGGCCTCTCCTGGCTGCATTTTGTATTTTGAGGTCATTCACCACCTGCTACCATAGCATGCAGGGCCCTTGACAAGGCAAACAACAGTGTGTTGTTTTCGGGGGGAGGGGGAAGGCGTTATGCAGTGTGTGTGTGTGTGTGTGTGTGTGTGTGTGTGTGTGTGTGTGTTTTAATGAGAATCTCTCTTTACCTTGCCCTGAGCTGCTGCCAGCCTTGACCCTCTTGGCAGAACCCTTGCCTCTGTCCAAAGGGTTTCCTGCCCAGGTTTTGGTGAATAGCTGTGTTTGGGCAACAGTCGCCTGGCTTCAGGCCAGAACCTTGCAAGGCAGCATTAGCTAGAAGTTTTGTTTCATGTGCTCCTTGATTTACTTCTGAAATAGAAACAGAATTTACATTTCAGTCCTCAACATGAGGACTAGTTATAATGTGAAGTAGAAGAGGAACCAGAAATTATTTTGGACCAACCCTATTTTATAGATGAGAAAACTACAGCACAGAGAAGTTGAGTGACTTGTCCAAGATTACTCAGCTTTCAGGGACATAAATGAGACTAGAGACTTCCAGGCAACAGGTCTTGCCACTGTGCCACACAGCTTTACACCCCTCCCCCACCCCGAAGGGAAGGGATCTATTGTGGCTAAGAGCACAAGCTCTGGAGTCATACAGACCTGGGTTCAAGTCCCAACTTTGCCACCCTCTAGAGGTGGGTGCCCAGGAGAGTTAATTTCCCATCTCTAAGCCTCATTTTCTTCCTCTGCAAAATGGGGATTTTGTGCTAGAGCTAGCTTGGACTAGCTCATAAAGCCCATTTTTATTTTATTTTATTTTTTTAAGGGTGGGTGGCAAATGTGGCACTAAGTCTTTTTATTTTAATATATTTTATTGATTTCAGAGAGTAAGGGCGAGGGAGAGAGAGATAGGAACATCGATGATGAGAGTGAATCATTGATCAGCTGCATCTTGCATGCCCCCTACTGGGGATCGAGCCACAACCCAGGCATATGTCCTTTGACCGGAATTAAACCTGGGACCCTTCAGTCCACAAACCAAAGCTCTATCTACTGAGCGAAATCAGCTAGGGCATAGAGCCCATTTAAAATTTTTCAGGTATTTTCCAAGCTGCTGAGTTCACATTGCTAGCTTGAAATCAACCATTGTGTATGTAATTGACAAATGAGAGCCTTTAACCCCCTGGAGAGTTAAACACTTACCAGCATATCACTGATCATGGAAGTACTTAATAGTATTCAGAACATTTTCCTGGGCCGCCAGAGGGCTAGTTCACATGAGGCTCAAAGCATACAATCTGTCATGTGTATACAGTGGTGCCTGTGGAGGTCAAGAACAGGACCCATATCCTCAAGCCAAGAGTCAGCCCAACCACTTCATGAGGTGTGACCCAGGACAGTTATTCAATGTAAGTGAGTACCCAGGGCTCCAGTCTTGGGGGTCATCCTAGAACTTGGCCTCCCCTACCTCCCATGGGAGAGAACTCTAATTGGCTGATCTAGTCACATGACCATTTCTGAGCCAATCACCTGGCCAGGGAGAGGAGGGCCGTACTCCAGCCCTGCCCAAATCACTCCAAAAAAGTTCTGATATCAGAAGAAGGAGGCAGTGGTTCTGAAGAGACAAAAAGTGTGTTTTATAACAGGGAGGGCTTCTTAGGGCAACAGATATAAGAACGGTAAGTAGTAACAGAGGATGCCCTGTGCTTTTCTTTCTTTCCTTCTACATCATCAGTTGATATATTAGACTCTTATCACATACCAGTCCCTGGACTAGGTCAGAGAGTGGGCTTTGAAGTCTGACCCTAATTTGAATCCTGACTTGACCCTCACATTCATTCATTCAACAAATATTTACTGAGCATGTAGGAAAAGTAGTAGTATTGTCGCAGGGGACAACTCATTGTGTGATCTTAGGAATGTTAGTAGACTTATCCAAGCTTCAGTTTACTCTAGGGGAAAGTGAGGACAAAAGTCAAATAGCATAGTTGTCAAGAGTGCACAAACTGGAGTCAACCTCCAAAAGTTCATAACACTTCTGACACTGAATGTATGGGGTTTTTCTCCACACTAACTAACTGGGTGTCCTGCAGTGCAGTTCAATTCTAACACTAACTGCCTAGAGTTAGCTCACATCGACAGGGATAGGGCTTAGTCCCAGAATGCTACCCCAGTTTATATGCCAATCGCAAGACCCAGGTTGTCACTCATACTACTTACAATCAAATCAGGGGTTTTTGTGACTTCTTTCTCAGGTTCTAGAACTTGCTAGAATGGCTCACAGAACTCAGAAAAGCACTTTATTTACTTCTGTCAGTTTATTGTGAGGGCTACAACTCAGGAGCAGCCAAATGGAAGAGATGCATAGGGTAAGGTATTAGGAGGATGGGAGCAGAACTCCCCTTCTCTTTTCAGAAGCTCTCTAAATCCTGTTTTAAAGAATTTTTTATGGAAGTTTCATTATGTAGGCATGGTTAATTAAATCATTGTTCATTGGTGATGACTCAGCCTTCAGCTTTTGTCTCTTCCAAGAAGATGGGGGTTGGGTCTGAGAGTTCCAACCCTCTATCATACCTTAGTCTTTCTGGTAGCCAGCCACCATCCTGACATTATCCAGAAACCTCCAGCCACCGGTAATCTCATTAGCATACAGAAGACACTCTTACCACTCCAGAGATTCCAAGGCTTTTAGGAGTTGTGTACCTGGAATTGAGGACATAGACCAAATATATATTTCTTATTGTGTCAGCCCCTGACTCTGCTACCTGCTTTCTGTGTGATGTCAGGCATGTACCTTAAACTTCCAGTGTCTTATTTTACTGATATGTACAATGAGTATAATAATAGTCTCTCTTTCAGTGAGGTGTAATGAAGATTAAATGGAAAAATAAAAGAAAGTGCTCAGAACTCTGTGCTTGGTAGAATGTACTCTTAGTAATGTTGGTGTCATCAACATTATCATCATCACCATTATCACCATCAGCAGCAGCAGCATTATTGGCAGCATCAGCAGCATCATCATCAATGTTATCAATGCCATCATCAGCATCATCATCAATATCACCATCATCATCAACATTATCAGTGCCATCATAATCATCACCGACATAATCATTAACACCGTGATCATTGTCATCGACACTATCATCACCAGCACCATCATAATCATCATTGATATCATCATTAACATAATCAAAATCATTATCAAAACCAGTATAATCATCATCAACAAAATAATCATTAATACCATGATCAATATCATCATCACCAGCAGCAGCACCATCTAGTCATCATCATCATCACCACAATTACCATCAATGCCATCATGATCATCATCGTCAACAGTCATTAACGCCATGATCATCATCATCAGCAGCAGCAGCAGCATAATCATCATCAACATCATCACAATAATTATCATCAATACCATCATGGTCGTCATCATCACATTCATCATCAATATCATCAACATCATCATAATCATTATATCATCATCACCATTATAATCATAAAAATCTGCAGCATCAGCATCATCAACACTATCATCATCCTCAATACCATCATTGACATCATCAATCCCAAATAGTTCTCTTGAGAATTGAATGGGATAATGCATGTTTTATGCTCATCACGTGTGGTAGAGAAGTACTCAGTCAATGTTTCTGCTATGGTTATTCATTTAGTTAGTGAATATGTTAGGAAGTTTCTAATATGTCAGCTCTAACTTAGGCTCACAGTTTAGAAAGAAGGTGACAGTTAGAACCCAAAGTCCTAAGTCATACCCTATCCTGACATCTCCCTGGGATGAAGTTCCTGAGAATCTTATTTACTGCTCTACACCCAGTGCTGTGCCAATACCTGGCTCAGAATATAGCTTCTGTTTGTGGAAGCATTCACTTTAAAGGGTAAGTCTGAGGCCTATAGGAGCACAGGGGAGGGGCACCTCTGTCTCTACTTTTGAGTGTGGGACAGGAGCAGGAGGGAAGTTGAGTGGCCTGGTATATTCCATTTGCCTGGCACATAATTTGGCCATCCAAGGAATGTCATGGCATGAAATTGAGGGGAACTGCAACTGGGGATTGAAGAACCTCATTAGATAGTGTTTATTTGTTTGGCGGGGGGGAGCAGGAACCATTGAAAGATAAAAAGGGGAGAAACCTGGCTAGGTTTGCAGTTTAGGTTGTTCCTTCTGGGGCAATGCATGAGTTAGATTTAGATGAGATGAGTCTGAGATAAGTTAAAGCTCACCCTCTGCACTAGTGACACCTCGGGTCAGATCACTCCCCTCTGTGAGAGGCTGTGCTGAGCACTGTAGGATGTTCAACAGCACTCTGGCCTATATCCGCTAGATGCCAGCAGCACCCCTCCCCCAGTATTGACAAAAAAAAAAAAAAAAAAATGTCTGCAGACTTTGCCAGATGTCCCCTGGTGGTATAGTCACCTGGTTGAGAACCATTGGTTTAGAGATGTGTGAGAACAGAGACTTATGACCTTTGATCGTGGTAGGTGAGGGGTTGAGGATGTTTAGGAGTTCAAAGTGACAGGAAGGAAAAGGGTGTGAAGGAGTCCTCGAGGATCTTGGTCAATTTGCCACATTGATGGGTTTGCCAGTTGGAGATGCTGGACGGTGAAGTGGGAGGAGCAGGTGAGATTGGGGTGGGGGTGGTGATGAGTAGTTTAGTTTGGGATATGGGGTGTTAAGCATCCATGTGGATATTTCTAGTGGACTAGATTAAAGATCCCTAAGTGATCTTATCTGATCCCATACTTGAAACTCCCATGTTTTCAGTATTTCTGGGTGCATATCTTGTGGCGTACTTGTTTAAAATACTATTTTCCAGGCCTTCTACATGTTCTGCAACTCATTCCTTTGGCTTAATTCCCACTATATTTCCTGGGTTTGCCAGAACAAATTACCACCGACCAGGTGGCTTAAAACAACAGGAATTTATTCTCTCATAGTTGTAGAGGCTGGAAGTTCAAAATCAAGATGTCAGCAGGGTTGGTTCTCTCTGGAGACTCTGAGAGAGATTCTGTTGCATGTCTTTCTCCTGACTTTTGGTGGTGTGGTCATTCTCAGCATTCCTTGACCTATAGATATATCACCTCAATCTCTGCCTCTGTTGGTATATGCTGTCCCCTCTCCCTCTCTGTGTCTCCTCTTATTAGGACACTAGTCATATTGGACTTAGGGCCAGACATACTCCAATATAACCTCATCTTAACTTGATTACATCTGCAAAATCCTTATGTCCAAATAAAGTCACATATGTAGATGCCAGGGTTTAGTACGTCAACATATTTTATTGAGGGACAAAATTCAACCCGAACCAACCATGCTACTTTCAATTACTAGGGCACCAAAGAGAGATGGGTGAGAACATAGAAGATGCAATCCTTCTCCACAGAAATTTGTATATGAAAAGTAAAGGAGTCTCCTAAAGGGGTTTATTATGAAAGCTGCAGAGAAGTGAATAATTGCAACATAAATGAAAGATGGCTGAAGAAGGAAGTAGGAAGAAGGTGCAGCCAGAGAGATCTTTTAAAAATATACATCTAATTAGGTGACTCTGCCTAAAGCCTTCGGTGCCTCCTTATTCCTTAGGATAAGTCCAATCTCCTTACCTGGCAAGAAGGCCTTAGCAGACCTGCGTTTCCCCAGTCCACCTGCCCTCACCCCATCACTTGTCCATATTGTAACTCTTGCTCCTGCTCCTACAGGGGATATCTTAGGAAGGTCATTTTCCATAGCACCCACCACAGTGCTGATTAAATCACCCACAATTAGTTATGTATAATAATTAAGTAATGTTTACTCTCAGGCACTGCATTACCAGGACCCTTGCCTGTCTTATCTGCTGCTTTGCCCTGTATGCCTGGTATAATCACCCAGTCGGTGGATCCTAATTGTGCATCTATTGTATGTGAGGTGTACGTGACATGTAGGGGGAATATCTGTTGGACTGGGTAGTTGGGCTGGATCTGAGTTAAGTGAGTAAGGGTTGGTGAGACACAGAGAAGCAGATGGGGTCTTTCTATGCAGAAATAGAACAAGCAGATGTATGAAGGGTCTGGGGGCTGGACTGTCCAGGCTCAAAAGTCCTCTCTTAACTGGCAGAGCTTCTCCCATTCTCCCAGCTTCTGCTGCTGCTTTTTTTTTTTTTTAAGCCAATTTGAGAGACAGAGAGAGAGAGAGAGAGAGAGAGAAAGAAAGAAATTTGTTGATCTACTTATCCATACACTCATTGGTTGATTTCCGTATGTGCCCTGACCTGGGATCAAACCTGCAACCCTGGCGTATCAGGATGATGCTCTAACTAACTGAGTTACCCAGGCAGGGCTCCCAGCTGCTTCTCTGTAAGTGCCCTGGTCCGACCTGTCTGTTAGTGCTACTACTCCAGGGGGACTCACCCTAGTATAATCTGTCCACTTTCAGTCCTTCATTATAGGTAGCTGGAGGCAAGGCTTCATGCCTGTCATCTAGTTTGGGCTAAAACATTGCATGTTCTGGAGCAATCTTTGTTAACAGCTGTCTTGGCCACATTGGGAGCCCAATTTAGGATGGAATCAATACCTCTTTCCAGAAGCTTGAGTGGTTCTGAAGTAGGTTGATCTAATTTGGATGGCCATTGAGCCCTAAACATAAACTCTCAGACATCAAAAGATCAAGCTTCTCTTGAATCTTCCCTGGGAGGTGTAGCTTCTTATGAAGGACATAGACAAATGTTTCTCTTGGCCAACATTCCCCAGGGGTGTGTTCTGTCCCTGGGAAGCAATGTAAGATCACCACCTTCAATAAGTTTACAGCTTCTTGGGGCAGAAATACAGAGAAAAGAAGGTCACTATCTCAAAAATGAAAACAGAGCCTTATTTCACATCATATGCCAAAATTAAGTCCAGGCAGTCTAGGGACTCACATTTGAAAGACCACACTTTAAGTCCTAGGGGGGTAAAAAGGAGAATATCCTTATGACTTTAGTGCCGCAGAGCATTTCTAGAAAGGCCAGAAAGTGTGACCCATAGAGGGAAAGGATGGATGTACTCGGCAATAAAAGTATGCACTCTGCGCAAACCCACAAATTGGGAGGCCGCGTTAGTACACACACATTAGTTTGCTGATAACAAAGTACCACAAGCTGAGGGGCTTACACCGAAATACACTGTCTCACGGTTCTGGAATACTTAGCAGTTTGAGATACAGGTGTGGGCAGGGCCATGCTCCCTCTGAAGGTTCTTAGAAGGATCTGCTGCATTTTCTTTCTTTGCTTCTGGTCGTTTCTTGGATTGTGGCAGCATAACTTCATTCTTCACGTGGTCTTCTCCCTGGGCGTGTCTGTGTCCAAGTTTCCCCCTTTTATAAGGACACCAGTCCTACTGGATTAGAGGCTCACCCTACTCCTCTAGGACCTCATCTAAACTTATTATATCTGCATAGACGTTATTTTCAATTAAAGTCACATTTTGAGATATTGGAGGTTGAGACTTAAACACAGGGACTTTGGACAGACATATTTCAACACATAACAACACAAAATTGGTGAATAATTTAGTAATATTCATAATATTTAAAAGCCTATTTATAAATTAACTAGAGGCTTGGTGCATAAAATTCATGCACGGGGTTGGGAGGGGTCCCTCAGCCTGGACTGCACCCTCTCGAAATCTGGGACCCCTCAGGGGATGTCTGACTGCCAGTTTAGGCCCAAACTGGCAATCGGACATCCCTCTCACAATCTGGGACCACTGGCTCCTAACCGCTTGTCTGCCTGCCTGCCTGATCACCCCTAACCCACTTGCCTGGCTGCCTTATCACCCCTAACAGCTTCTGCTTTGGCCTTGCCACTGCAGCTTCATCTGGAAGGTCATTTGGCTGACTGGTCTAATTAACATATTATGCTTTTATTATTATAGATAAGAGAAAGACAAAAACCCAATAGAAAAAATGGGTGATATGAAACAAACAGGGTTTTCAAAGAAGAGAAAGCATGAATAGCAGAGAAGCCTGAAAAGATGTTCAGCCTTTTAAGCAGTCAAGGACATACAAGCTAAATCCACAATAAAATATCCAGTGGGCAGGAGTCATTAGAAAGCCTGACCTTAACAGACCACAATTCAGCGTGAAACGTACCATGTATATATGAGGAAGGGCGTTGAATTCACACCAGAAATCAGAAAGTCAACGTTTCCATGCAAAACAGTAAATGCAAATAATATTTCGATATATGTCTACAAATGCAAACAAAAAATAGCTAGCAACCACCCTGATCAAGGCTATTTGTCAGATATTACCACCCAGTGCTGGTTCTGTCCCCCCTCTGCTGTGGCCATGAGGTTAATTTAGCCCTTTTGGCCAGTGCTGTGTCAATCCATATTGAGTGGGAGGAAAAGAGCTGGGTATTTTTTATAAAATCTTGATATAGTCTTTGACCCAGTGATCTCACCCTGGGTTTTATTAGAATGATGTAATCTAAAAAAATAAAAGATGTCAAAGTGCTGATTTTAGGTCATTAGAAATAACCTAACTTCCTAACAATAGGAAAAAGCTTAAAGTAAATTACATTGTTTCAGCCTAATTGGAATATTCTGTGTAGATATTAAAAATTATACTTTCCATGTCTAAATAGTAACATGGAAAATGAGTGTCTATTTAAGTTTAAGAGGGGTGGGGAGAGATCTCAGAACTCGCCTGCATTGTCAGTGCAGCTATGCAAATATAGTTTGGTTGTGTGACAAGGACTGGAACAGAACCTGAAGGGGGTAGGCTGGAGAAAAGAAAGCATTTGATGAAATGTGTAAAGTGCTGAGATTATGGCTGGATTTTGCTTTTTAAAAACACATTCCTATTCTAGCCGGTTGGGCTCAGTGGATAGAGCATTGGCCTGAGGACCAAAGGGTCCTAGGTTCGATTCCAGTCAAGGGCACATACCTGGGTTGCAGGCGCCTCGCCGGCCCAGTCCCTGATCGGGGCTCAGGAAGGAGGCAACTAATCTGTGTTTCTCTCACATCAATGTTTCTCTCTGTCTTTCCCTCTCTCTTCCACTCTCTCTAAAAAATCAATGGGGAAATATCGTTAGGTGAGGATTAAAAATAATAATAAATAAATAAAAATAAAATAATAAAAACGCATTCCTGCCCGCCCAGTGTGGGTCAGTGGTTGAGCATTGACCTTTGAACCAGGAGGTGGGACTGCTGGCTCCGACTATTTTTTGTTTGCATTTGTAGGCATATATCGAAATATTATGCATGGGTTGCAGACTCGATCTCCAGTGTGGGGTGTGAAGGATGCAACTGATCAATGACTCTCTCATCATTGATGTTTCTTTCTCTCTCTCCCTCTTTCTTCCTCTCTGAAATAAAAAATATATATATTAAAAAAATGGATTTTAAGTAAGTAAGCAAATAAAATGCATTCCTATTTTAGTGTTATTTGTGTAGTAGAGACAAACTGTTTCTCTCAGCCCATGGGAACAAAGGCAGGGGAGCTCACAGCAGCGGTGTGCGGGCGGTGGTAAAAGTGTGTGCACATATCTGAAACCCTCTGCTAGGTGAGAGAGCAAGGTGGCCCTTTGGAAGTACTTCAAAGGAAGCACGGCAGGAGAGCGGCTGTTGTTTTCCCCAGAAAGTGCCTTTTGTCCCAGATGGTTTTCTTTGATTTCCTTTTTATTGATTAGGACTTAGCTGCGTTCAAAGGCTGCAGGGAGAGTGAATTTTTGTCTGGGAAGAGAGGGTGCGTCTGCACGAGCCGGCTGCTGGGAGCTTGCAGGGGGCCTTCTGGATCCATTTTAGTAATTTACAGTCTATTTCCGTTCTCCCAAGCTACCCCACGTGGTTCAACCAAATTAAGCTCATCAGGATCTTAAAAAAGGAGACAACGCCTGTTTATTTGTGACATTGCCTTGAGAAGGGAAAAAGTACAAGTGGCACCCAGTTCCTTCTCCCATCCCAGCTCCCATTCTCTTGAGGTTGGATCAGGCAGGGGACAGACATCACGCCCATGACTCCCTTGGAACTGTCATGAGGCAGCAGAGCCGCCAGCCGGCTGCACAGCCCGTTCTCACAGCGGTCATCTGTTGCAGTCTTTCGGGTGCTATGAGTACAGTGGTGGCGAGATGACACTGTCCTTGCCTTACAGAGAATGAAAAGATATCTGATAAGGACAAAGTGCCATGGAAGAAGTAAGCAAGGTGATGTGGTAGGAGGCGATGAAGGAGGGGACTGTTTTTCACTACTGGGTGCTGGTGGAAACCTAGATGAGGTGGCAGCATTTCTATTGAGATGCCCAAGTTGAGGGCACAGCAGGTGCAAACACAGAGTGATGTCTTGTGTTTTCAAGGAATAGGTGAGGTCTGAGATGCTTGCAGGACCAAATTATAGACCTGTGGCTCTCAGGTGGGCGATTTTCCCCTCAAGCGAATTTTGGATTTTGGATTGTTACAACTGGGGGGCAGTAGGCTTTTGGCATCTAGTGGGTAGAGACAAGAGATGCCCAGGACAGCCCCCCCAACACGTTTTGGACCAAGATTGACACATCCTATTGCAGACCAGACCAAGGATTTTGGATTTCATTCTAAGAGTGATGGCGGGTGTTAAGCAGGGAAGTGAGATAATGGGCTGGTTCTGTTTTCCTTTAGAATCCTAGAGTATTGGGCCAAATTACTCCAGGTCTGACAACCTTAACATGACTAAATTGGGATAGGATAAGGGAGACTTCAAAAAGTTGTAGATCCTCCCAGAATAAGCAATGCATTCTCCTCAGGGCACCTGAGCCTTCTTCCTGGGGTGAGTTTTGTGTCTGGTGTTTGGGTTTCTGCTCAGTAAAGGAAGCTCTGAAGAGGAGGCAAAAGGATAGAAATTGAAGCTCGATCTTTGGCTTGCAGCTGGTGCCCTGGCCTCTTCCTTTGGTTGCTATTAACACTTGTTCAGGCTAGAACCATGTAAAGAGAATAGTCTGAATCAGCCCAAGATTCATAGGTTCAGTTAACATTTTTCAGCCTAAGCACTATTGACGTTTTGGGTGAGATCATTATGTGTGGGGTTGGGGGGAAGATGGAGTGTCCTGTGCTTCCACCCACTAAATGCCAGTAGCAACCCTCTCCCCAGTTGTGACAAACAAAAATATCTCCAGACATGGCCAAATGTCCCTCGAGTTGGAGGGGCAGGGGTAAAATTGCCCCAGGTTGATGTAAGTCTCATATGCCAATACTCATAGCACAAAGATTGCCATAAATTCCATGACCCTTCAGGGCAGGGGCCAGGTTGGGGAGCTATTGGAGTAGGTGGTCCTGCTTTCTGTTCCCACATCCTAAGATTCTTACCAGCTGGCTGCTGGTCAGTTTTTAAATGTAGCATCTTCTAGGGAAGAGGGACTAAGAAGACAGTGGCCTCAGGAACCCTCCAGAAACAGTTTTGTCCTCAGGCTGTTTGGAGCTGCAGTTTTTGATGCCACGTGGGTGCTGTTGCTCATAGGTGTCACACATTCTGGGGCACAGGAAGTGAGGACCCTCATTTTCTCCAGGGCTGGGTTAAGATATGAACTTGATACTTGAAGCCCTGACCCATCTATGTCGATTAGGATAATTGTCAATTACAAGTCATTGCAATGGTCTAAGTTTCCTACAATGATTACATCAGTATTATTTCTGAAATATCAAATATCCCATTCTTGTGAAGAAAATGATATTTCTCTCTTTTTTATTGGAGGGATAGACCCTGCTTTTAGGGGCTCAGAACACACACCTGTCCTACCTGACAGGTCTTTCCCATTTAAAAAACACGCAATACCAAGAATGCGAATAAAGTTAATGATATTTGTAAGAGGAATCTTCATTACTTTTTGTAGAAATTCAAATTATTAACCATAATGGTCATACTATCTGGAATTAGTCTTCCTGTGTCCAAATTCCAGCACTATCACTTTCCAGCTAAGTAAATCCCTCTGAGCCTCAGTTTCCTCATCTGTTATATGGGAGTAACACTTGTATCTCACAGACTTATTAGGTAGATTAAACCAGTTATTATATGTAAAGTGTTTAGCACAATACTTGATTGACCTGTAGCATTTATTTATTATCATTTTTGATGCTTCTGGTATCATTATGTTGTTGCTGCTGTGAAGTGTTCTAAAGAGCAGAAAATAATTTTCTGAGACAGAAAAAATAATTGGGATCAGAGGCTAAAAGAAGTAAAAGAAAACGGTACTACTGTCAACTGATCCACCCACAGAAGCCCAATTGTGAGCTTCTGGATCAATTTCCTGTGCAGTAGGTGCAGAATAAAAGAAAAAACCTTCCCGACTATTCCCTTTCTCTGCAGAATGAAGTGGAGCTGGGGGAGCTACTTCTGTCACTGAATTATCTCCCAAGTGCCGGGAGACTAAATGTTGATGTCATTCGAGCAAAGCAACTTCTTCAAACAGATGTGAGCCAAGGTTCAGGTACAGTGTGACTCTCTCCTTCCCCCTTTTCTTCAACAGGGCACTGTATTTGCTTGACACAAAGGACCTGATTTCTTTTTTTGACAGTCTGACAGCCCAACCACCTACCCATCCTTTCATCTATTTTTTCATCAATCCGCCCATCTTCCCACCCATTCTTCTTTCATTTGTTCATTTTCCCATCTACCTATCTGTTTTTCATTCTTCCTTTTCCCTTCCTCTCTTCCTTTAGCCATCCAGTATTTATTGAGCTCCTCTCCTGTGTCCGGCATTTTATAGGCAAAGAAACTGAGGACTCAAGATGAGAAATGATTTATCTAAGATCTGGCAAGTGGAGAAAGAGCCAGACTCATCCTGGATACTATTAATAAGATAAGATTTTGTGAGGATAGACAGTATCCAGAACTAGGATGTTAGTTCAAGAGGAAAAATAAAATAATCACATCTCTCTTAAAATGAGGCAGATAAATGATGCCATCTCTTAATCTCATTTGAATTGGGAATCTGACTGAGAGCAGGTGTGATAACTACAAATTTAGATTCTTCTTGTACACATGCTGCCCCGAAGAAGTGACTTGCCTTTCCCCTTGCTATGCCTGCAATAGAGACACCATCCTCCAGATGGTGTGAGTGTGCATTGGCCTTGCATCCTAATCAGGGAAAGTGGTGTACACACCCTCAGGTTCCCACCCCACCGCCAGCTCATTTCAAATGTACCATAAATCTTTATAAATAAAAACTCTGAAAAGACTGTCATATTTAAAGTGTCTATTTTATAGCAAACCAATTCAAACATGAGTTTTAATGAAATGGAACATATTACATTCTATCTGTATGTAACTTCTCCAGTGACAGCAAGGATATTATCATGAAAGCAGCCATGGTCTCTGGGATCTCTTCAGCTCAGGGTTAGAAATACTGTCTTCTCTAAATGCAGTAGCTAAAATAAATTACTTTTGCTATAAGGTGACAGCTGAATTTAGAAGACAGTTTGCATTCTCAAAAATCACATTACAAAAGCAGGTTTCGAAGGGGCCAATGGAAGAAATGGTTATTAAGGCTGGAGAGTCAGTATGATAAAATGATTAAGGGTTTCAGAGTCAAACTGCCTGGAACCAAATCCCATTTCTACTGCTTGCTAATAACATAGCCTTGGGGAAGTTATTTGACCTCTAAAAGCCTCAATTTCTCCACCTGAAAAACTGACATAATAACAGTATTCTTTCCATTGGGTTGTTTAAACAACATTCAGTTGTATAATGTACATGAATCTCTTTGTACACTGTAAAATGATCTAAGAATGACAGTTATAATTCTGCCTTCCCTATTCTGTTTATGGGCTTACTGACATGATAATGGGTTTCTAGGACAGAAGCCAGGACAGGCTCTGGGTCTGGCTCTTTCTCCACTAGCCCGATCTTAAGCAAATCATTTCTCATCTTGAGTCCTCAGTTTCTTTATCTGTAAAATACCTGACACATAGGAGGAGCTCATTAAATATTGGATGGCTGGAGCAAGAGAGGAAGGGGAAAGGAGGAATGAAAAATAGGTAGATAGATGATAGAAAGGAAGGAAGGAAGGAAGGAAGGAAGGAAGGAAGGAAGGGGAAAATGGATGAATAAAAGGAGGGGTAGGTAGATGGTTGGATTCTCAAATAGATAGGAAGGTGGATGAAAAAAAGGAAGGAGGAATGAATGAGTAACAGAATGAATGGATAGGAAGTTGAGTGGATGAATGGATGGGCGGATTGGATTTCATGATTTCTGACATTCAGTGATGTTGTATCCAATTCTCAGACCCCTTTGTGAAAATCCAGCTGGTGCATGGACTCAAGCTTGTGAAAACAAAGAAGACATCCTTCTTACGAGGCACAATTGATCCTTTCTATAATGAATCCTTCAGTTTCAAAGTTCCCCAAGAAGAACTGGAAAATGCCAGCCTAGTGTTTACAGGTAGGTAGACCCTGATGACTTTCCCAGGTGAGATGTGTTCAAGTTACTATCCTAGAGAAAGAAGGCACCTAGAAAGGGTAATATTTAAAACCTTCATGTCTGTGTTCAGCTACGTAGTTTTGAATATACTTATCCTTTGTGAACTTAAGCAAGACTCTCAGGGCCACATAGCATAATTATTACAAATATAAATTTTGGAACTGTATTTTCTTATGCTTCCTCATAATTAAAGCCTTGAGCAAGTTACTTAACTCCTCTGAGCCTCAGTTTCTTCAACTATCAGATGTGGGTAAAAATAGTATTTGCTTCTAGGTTTGTTGTAAAGATTAAGTGACTTACAACTTTGGAATAATAATAAATGCTCACTATGTAAGTTTTAATGATACTACTGTATTCTGGTCAAGGGCACATGCCCAGGTTGTAGTCTCAATCCCCAGTGGGGTTGTGCAGGAAGCAGCCAATCAATGACTCTCTCTCATCATTGATGTTTCTATCTCTCTCTCCCTCTTCCTTCCTCTCTGAAATCAATAAAAATATATTGGGGGGAAAAATAAAAACCTTATTTATTCAATAAATACTTGTTAATTTCAATAAGTATTTAGTATTTATATTTTATTCGGTAAGTATTTATTGAAAAAGTTGCGTTTAAATGCACTTATGCTGTTCAAACCTTTGTCATCCAGGGGGCAACTATATTTTCTTTCTTTTTTAATATATTTTATTGATTTCTTACAGAGAGGAAGGGAGAGGGATAGAGAGTTAGAAACATAGATGAGAGAGAGACATCGATCAGCTGCCTCCTGCACGCCCCCTACTGGGAATGTGCCCGAAACCAAGGTACATGCCCTTGACCGGAATCGAACCCGGGACCTTTCAGTCTGCAGGCAGATGTTCTATCCACTGAGCCAAACCGGTTTCGGTGGCAACTGTATTTTCCATACACAGCTAGGAACCCACAGATGTGAAGGGGGGCTGACTAGATTTTCGACTGCATGAAGATTGGCACCTCTAACCCTGGCTTTGTTCAAGGGTCCACTCTGTATTGAACTAAAACCAGATCCAAGCATGGAACATCGATTCCTAAGTCCCTACTGAGAATCAAGGACTTAATGTTGCACTGGTCGAGGGAGTGGGGGCGGAGGTCATTAAGAGGCCTGACACTGTTATATTTCATGAAGAATGTATCACATGGATATTATAATGAATGACACAACCCAAAGATGTGTAAGAACAAGGAATCAGAAGAGCAGAGGGGTGAAATGCATGGGCTATATGTGGGGGACGGGGCAGGAGGGGGAGGAGGGAGGATTGAGTGGGGAAGGCACGCCTGGCCCCTGGGTTTGTGGTCTTGGACAAGATCTGTGTGCTTAGGTTTTTCTCGTCTGTAACATGCGAATCGCTGTACAATAGCATTTCAAAGGATTGTAGCATAAATTAAATGACGGGGATGCTGAGTACTGTGCCTAGCACTTAGCTTTATATATATATATATTTTAATTGATTTTAGTGAAGAAGGGAGAGCAAGAGAGATAAAAACATCATTGATGAAAGAGAATCACTGATTGGCTGCCTCCTGTACACCCCAAACTGGGGATTGAGCCCGCAATCCGGGGATGTGCCCTTGACTGAAATCAAACCTAGGACCTTTAGTCCGCAGACCAACGCTCTATCCACTGAGTCAAACCAGCCAGGGCTGTTAACTTATTAAAAGGAAATCTTACTGTCTTCATCATCCCCCTTCTACTCCCTTTTCCTTGAAGTCAGCACCTTTAATGTCCAGGTATGAATCATTCCACATACTTCTCCCTGTTCACACAAACATAATCCACATAGAGAGGATTCAGTTATTTTAAAAAGATGATCATTGTTCAATAAGTTTGTATGAAGCACCTTTTCTGAGCTGGACACTTCTCCAAGTACTGGAATGCAGCATTGAATAAAACAGACTATCTCTGCTCTTGTGAGGCTTCCAGACCATTCTGTGGAACTTGCTTCTGTGTCATTACAATGAGGGTGTTTAGTCCCTCCAGGTGAATGTAAATGAGAAAGCATCTAACTCTTATTTTCAATACCTGTGTTATATATCACAAGTGGAATACTATGGTAAAAGCAGAGGTTATTCATTCCCAGGTGGTAGCAGGGAGGTGTGTGACAGAGCTTCAGAGAATGTGATGTGAATTCTGGATGACCCTCCTTAGAAAAATATAGAGGGGACAGAAAATTTTGCATGTAGTTAAGAGGTTTTTTGAAACTCATAAACCCCATAAGGCAGAAGCCTCAAACTGGAGTGGCACTCACAACCCCTCACCCCACCCCCATCTCTCATTCGATCCATCCTACTTGAGGTGGCTGTCATCAGCTGCACCCATCAGACAAGGCCTGTGCTCTCCATTCATGGGAGACCTGCTTCTCTCTTTTACACACTGGGGATTGGGCCCCTGGCTCAGGATTCCCTGTCCTCAGGTTAAAAACTCAATGAAAATGTTCTTTATAGATAAGGAAAGACTGCAGGTCTCCCTGTCCCCTTGGGTAAGGATTCTCATCCCTGGCTGCTCTTCAGAATCAGCTGAGAACTTTAAAATGCTACCAGGAAGCACACCCTACCCCAGAGATTGTGATTCAGTTAGACTGTGCTGGGGGCCTGGGCTCGATATGTTTTTAAAGCACCCCAGATATTTCTAATGCTCAGTCAGGTTCAAAACCATGGTTCTGAGTGGAAATCCAGCGGGGTGACATTTTTCATAAAGGGCACTGGCTGGAATAATGAAAGAATGCAGACTGAGCTGATACATATCGAGACAAAGCCACTGTGCTCCTGGATCCCAATCTGTAAGGTTCTAACTTGTTTTATTTATAACGAGAGGAAGGAGCTATTATCTTCAAGCCCATTAACTTGTTTCCAAACACTTCATAAGAAAAGTAAGGTTGATGTGCAATTTGAGCATTTGCCAAGAATCCTGGTAAAAGGCCTATAATTAGCTGGTGGGCTGGGCTTGAGCAGTTCCTTTCCTGTGTGGGAGAAGGTTCTTCTGTAATCTTCAATCAGGTGATTCTGCAGCTGAAGTTTAGAGAAAAGATGGAGGAAATTGCTTTTCAACTCCTGGGCTAGCAATACGCCATCCAGGAATGTGGCGTGGGTTTGGCCACTGAGGTTATTGGGCTGTAATTGGAAGTGGGGGCAGGGAGAGAAAAGAAACATAAAAAGATATGTAGCTTGCTGATGGCTGCTAAAATTTTTTAAAATGGAATTACTGCAATTCCACTTCTGGGTGTACATCCAAAGGAATCGAAAGCAGGGCTCAGATATGTGCACACCCATGTTTGTAGCAGCATGTTTCACAATAGCTAAAAGATGGGATCAACCCAAGTATCCATCAATGGGTGGATAAATGGATAAGCAAAATGTAGTTTATACATATGGTGGTATGTTATTCCACCTGAGAAGGAACAAGATTCTGACACCTGCTCCAACATGGATGGGCCTTGAGGACATTACGCTAAGTGAAGGAAGCCAGATATGAAAGCAGAAACACTGTATGATTCCATTGATGTGAGGCACCTCAGTAGTCAAACTGGTAGAGAGAGAAAGTAGAATAGAGGTTACAAGGGCTGAAGGAGGAGTGAGAATGGGGAGTTACTTACTGTTCAATGGGCACAGAGTTTTAGTTTGGGAAGATGAAAAAATTCTGTAGGTGGATGGCAGAGGTGATTGCACAACCAATGTGAATTGTCTTAATACCACTGAATTGTTTATCTAAAAAATGATTAAAATGGTACATGTTATCTTACCACAATTTGGGGGGAAAAAGAAAGAGAAAAGAAATGTAGCTTAATGTCTACAGAACCCAGACTTGCTCAGAGCAGTTCAGGCGGGCCCCCTGCAGACTGTCTCCCTGAGACCAGTCACCATTTCACTGCCCCTCTGAGAGGGCAAGCACAGATGCCTGGGGTTCACTATGTGAACTTGGCACTTTTCTTGGCCACTCTGTACCTCAGCTTCCTCAAGTGGGAATAATGGTCCTTGCTTTAGGATGTTGTCAAGTCCAAAATGGCTTAATATATGTAAAGGCTTGGAATGGTGTGGCTCAGAAAGTGCTCCATAATTATTAGCTATGAATTTGTGCACCAGTGGGGTCACTTGGTCTGGCCTGCACCCTCTCACAATCCAGGACCCTTCAGGAGATGTTGGATTGTTAGTTTCAGCCCCATCCTTGCAGGCCAGGCTGAGGGATCCCACAGATGCACATATCTGTGCACTGGGCCTCTAGTATGCATATAAGATCTTTGGTTAATCTCTTCCTGCCCTCCTGCCCTCCTTCCCTCTGAGATTCATCAGTCTGTTCCATGTTTCTATGGCTGGGTGTTGAGTGTCTGCCCCCAGGTGGTCAGTGCATATCATAGCTACCAGTTGAACAGTCAAATGGTCAAACGGTTGGTTGGTCTCAGGCTTATATATATATATATAGAGAGAGAGAGATTATTATTATTACTCAAAGGATGGCAAATATATACAGCCAGATGCCCCCACAAGGCTTTTCTGGAACAACATGGGGCATAAATACATAATTAAATCATATGTTCTACCAACTTTGTCACCTTAGTCTGAGATTCTGCAGGAAATCCCCAAAGAAAAGGAAACACTTATTTCACAGACTTATCTGGATGGGATATTGTCTTCTTGTTCCCCTGTCTCCCAGCATCAGAGGAAGACCCTCTGTCAGCTTGCAGGTGAAGTTTTTTGGAAATTGTGAGGTTAGAAGCAGCTAAATGTCATGTCATGCTCCTTTAGCCTTGAATATCCCTCGGTTTCCCATAAGTACCGTGGGCTTCCTGGCCTTCTGAAAAACATCCAAACTCTTACCTATGTGGTGATCTTGGTCAAGAGGCACTTGACTTCAGAAAGATTCCTGGTGCTAGAGTAAGCAGGAGTGGGGCATGCTGTCTACAGGCAGACTCTAATGGTGCAGGGAGAGGGTGAGGTAGGCTCCCTGCAACAAGAAATGACCAGGTCTTGTCAGGCCCCAGTGTGTGTGTGTGTGTGTGTGTTATTCACAGAGGCAGATAGAGGGAGAGGGAGACAGAAACATCAATGATGAGAGAGGATCATAGATCAGCTGCCTCCTGCATGTCTGACACCAGAGATCAAGCCCACAACCTGAGCATGTGCCCTGACCTGAAATTGAACCATGACCTTCTGGTTCATAGGTGGATACTCAACCACTGAGTCACTCCGACCAGGCCCCATGGATTGAATTTTTTAAGCACCTACTATGTGCCTGGCACTGTCTACTAGATGCTGCATATTCAATTGGGAAACAGACATTCATGACACAGGTTGTCATCGAGCTTAATTCTAGCAGGGGACAGACATTAATCAAATGGCACACCAGTAATGATTTAATTGCGAATTGGTCTCAAGGTGATGAAAGAGAGAGGCAGTACATATTGCCCAGTGCCCGAACTAGCTGGGGAAGTGAGGTGATGTAAGCTGGGAACTGAAGTTGTAGGAGATGAGGTGAGATCAGGCAGGGCTCCAGCCCAGAAGAGAAACTGAGGTCTGGAGGAGAAATTGAAACCAACTTCATGCTTCAACTTGGGAGCTAACCGGCTGCTAGGGGTTGGCCTAGGCCAGTGATCAGCAAACTGTGGCTCGACGGTCTGTTGACTAATGAGTGCCGACCAATGACCTAGAGGACTCATGCCCTGTGTCCACGTGTCCCGTTAAATTTCTCAAGGCAGCTGCTGCAGGATTTTATCTTGGCACAGGCCTATCAAGTGGTAACCAGTGTCAGGCAGCTACTGAGCCTCAAGGAGGGAAACCAGGTAGTGACTGACACTCCTTGCTTCTGCCAACTCTTAGTTTCTCTAGCCAAGAATAGAGAACATGGCGCCTGAAGTGTTGACATGCATAGGCATCTCCCAGGGGTTTGTTAAAATGTGGATTCTGACTCAGTAATTCTAGGGGAGGGCCTGGGATTCTGTATTTTTAACAGCCGCCAAGTGATGCTGATGCTGCAGGTTACAACCCACACGTTGGAAAGCAAATACATAGAACCGGGAAGTGCAGCAGGGTGAGTGACAGTCACTTACCTGTTAGAGTCAGACTGTCGAGCAGTGATTGATCCTTCCCTCTGTACATCATTAGACTTCCTACCCTGTCTGTACATTCGTATTATGTGAGGTCTTTTAGAAATCCTGATGCCCAGGTCCCAGCCCAAAGCAACTGGATCAGCCAGGGCATCTGCATTGGGGAAAGGGCTGTACTTTTCAAAGCTCCCAGCTGGTTCTCTTGTGCAGCCTGAGTTGGCAAGCACTTGCTTATACTGTCCTGCCTCCACCCCACCCCGCTGTCTGCTTGGAGGCCTCTCAGGCCCCTCTGTGTGAGTGAGTTCCAAGGCACCTGGTCTGTTTTCCATAATTGCTTGGCTTTCTGCAGCTGTAGCATCAAATTGGCTAATTGAATCTGCTGGTGAGATGAGCTGGGAGGGGAGGCATGGTGGGGAATGAAATGGGAGGTCTGGGACACATGCTGCCCCCCTCTTGCCTGGGACGACCCCAGATTGAATGGGCATCGGAGGACATGTTGAAAATGTCAGGGTTTGAGTAGTGGGACACTGGAGAAGCTGGAGTTTTTCAGCACAGGAAGCCAGTGTGAGAGGGGCATAGCCCCTCTCTGTGAGCCAGAAACTCCCTTGAGATTGAGAGATGCTATGGATTTGTTCTGTGGCACAGATGTTCTCCAGTATCTCGCCTCTGGCCTCAGCCACTCCTCTTCTCTGCAGCCTCCCATCAACGTACTGGGCACCAGGCCCAGCTCTGCCTCCTAGAGAGACAGTTGAACAGCCATGCAAAGCATAGATTGGAGTGAGTTACAATTTGGTTTGGATGTCACACCACTTAGCAAGTGTATGTGACCTTGGGCAAATGATATCCTTTTTCTGAACTTCATTTTCCTCTGTTATAACCTTCTGATCTTTTTTTGTTGTTAATCCTCACCCGAGGATATTTTCCCATTGATTTTTAAGGAGAGTGGAAGAAAGAGGGAAAGATGGAGAGAAGTATTGATGTGAGAGAAATACAGCAATTGGTTGCCTCTTGCATGAGCCCCAACCAGGGCCTGGGCTGGGAAGGGTCCTGCAACCAAAGTGCATGCCCTTGACCGGAGTCCAACCCAGGACCCTTTGGTCTGCAGGCCTCCGCTCTCTCCACTGAGCCAAACTGGCTAGAGCATAACCTTTCTTATCTTGATACTTCATATCACAAGCTTTAGATTGGGCTTTCCTCATAGTTAGTACTCAGTAATTACCAGATATGATGGTGATGATGATGATGATGATGATGATGATGATGATGATATTGATGGACCCTGCAATGGAAGAGAAGACCCTAGAGTTACACATACTTGGGTTTGCATCTGGGCCGCACTGTTAACTAGCTGTGTAACTTCAAGCAAATGGCTCCACCTCTCTGAGTTCCAACTTTCTCTTGTGTAAAATATAGCAGATCATTCCTATTATGGGAACTATAGGCAAGTCAGCATGTGGACCCATCCATCCCAGAAGTCACTTGGAAAATCATATCTGCTGTTTTAGTAATCACAATGTGCCTGAAAGTTGAAAACCTAGCACTTTTGAGATGAATAGCTCAGCCTGTGGTTATCTCTCCCTTATCTTCTTCACCTAATCACCATCACCCCAAAGCTATCAGCTGGTACAGTCTGGGATCCAGGGATTGACACTAAAGCTGTGCCAACCAGCCACAGAACCAGACCAGTTTGTGCTCCCAGCAGTGCCTGCCCTGGGGTTGGCAATGTGTAAAAGGAGTTGGCAGCAGGCACTTGACTCTAAGCCCAACCCAGTCCTGGGAAGTGAGAGGCAGAGTGGGGACACTAAAGCCACTGCTTTCTAGCCAAATGGGCATGAAAGTGGGCCCCTAAGCACTAGAGTGTGGGGAAGATTGCAGAAAAGAGACAGCTCCTCATGAAGGGGGTCCCATAAACTTATGTATGAACTCCTGGGCCCATTCCTGAGCTACATGTGAGTGGATATGACCCTCAATAGTACACCAGATACTGTGAGAACTGAACTACAGGGTAGACTACCACCTAGTTCCTGAGCTGAGTCCTGGGGGACCGATACAAACAACCTGCAAAGGCTTTGAAAATCAGACTGACATTGGAATAAGCATACAGAAGGCTGGTGAGAACTTGTGGTCTGAACCTAATATGGTCAATTGCCAGCTACAACTACAAAAAAAAAAAAATCAATATATTAAATAGGATTTGAACAAAACCTAGAGTTTTGTAACATAATATTCAAAATGTTTAGAATACAACCCAAAATTACTTGATTTATGAAGAACCAGCAAAAACTGGCAAATTCTGCCGAAAACAGTTTTGGCTCAGTGGATAGAGTATCGGCCTGCGGATTCTGGTCAAGGGCATGTACCTTGGTTGCGGGCACATCTCCAGTGTGGGCCATGCAGGAGGCAGCTGATCAATGTCTCTCTCTCATCGACGTTTTTAACCCTCTATCCTTCTCTCTTCCTCTCTATAAGAAATCAATAAAACATATATTTTTTTAAAAGCTGGCAAATTCTTAGAGGAAATATAATCAGTAGACACTAACTATAATATGACCCAGATGTTAGAATTATCAGACAAAGACTTTAAAGCAGTTATAATAACCATGCTCCAAGAAGTAAGGGTAAATCTCTAGAAAAGAATGGTAAGTTGGAGAATATCAGCAGATCAGTAGAGAAATAGAAGATATAAAAAAGATCCAAATGGAAACCCTGGAAAGGAAAAGTACAATAACTGAAACAAAATACTCGATGGGCTCCATAACAGAATGGAGATGACAGAGGGCAGAGTTCATGAACTTGAAGACAGATCAAGAGAAAGTATACATCTAAGCAACAGAGTAAAAAGACTGGGGAAAGCGGAACAGAAAGGGAGAAAAAAGAGAACTATGGTATAATATGAGAAAGTTCAAATTCATGTCCTGTGGATCCCAGAAGCAGAAACAGTTGGAAGCATTGGGATGGGGGTGAGTGACTCACCCCCCAGAGGATCCCTGAGTTCCTTAGCAGGTTTCTAGGGCCCCAGCTCAGGAGAGTCACTGCTGTCCTTCCCAGCGAGTCATGAGGAGGCAGTATTGCACTATGGGCAAAGTCAGCCAAACCTGGCTTCAGACTCTGTGTGACTACGGGCAACTTACTCTATCCTTCTGCACCTCAGTTTCTTCATCTGAACAACAAAAGGGACAGTAGTGCTTACTAGTACATGTATCATGAATCTCTTTTGTGTTCATTGTCTCACTTAATCTTTCAACAAGCATATAAAGTCTGATGTATTTCATGCCTACTTTTCAGTTGGGGGAAACAAGTTCAGAGAAAAGAAGTACGATGAATTGAGCCAACTTCAAAGCCTGAGAGAACAATCCCCACAAGACTGGCCTCACTTCAGACATTAGCTATAGAATCAGGGCTTCCCAGAAACACCCTCACTTCAGTTCGCTACGAATTTGGGGTCCCTGTGGCCACCCTGGGATACAACAATTTACTAGACCAAATGAGGTCAGCACTGCTTATGATGACAGTTTTATGATAGCAAAAGGATACAAATTAAAATCAGCCCAGTAAAGAGACACACAGGACAAGGTCCAGATTCGGAGGTTCCAGTCACCTCCCTGAAGAATCATGGACACATGACATCCCCTGTTCACTAAGTATGACCTTGTGCACAGAGTAAACGAACCAGGAAAGAGTACTGAGCTTTTGGTGCCAGAGTTTTTGCTGGGGCTCAATTCACTGTCCAGGGGCTGACCTTTAGTCTCCAGGGCCTCAGACCTTAGTCATCAGTTTCTCCAGAGGTCTGAGCTGACACTGCATGGCCCTAACATTGCCATCATAGATCACATGTTAGACTGTCCAGTGGCCTAAGCCCCAGGCAAGCAAAGGCACTTCTGCAGGGCATTCCAGAGGCCTGGAGGTTACCTCCCAGGAGCCAGGAGCCAGGAGCCAAGACCGGACCTCTCTTCTAGTAAAGTGAGTTCACGCAGCCAAGTCATCCAGCACGTGAGTGGCGGATCTCAGCTTCAACGCAGGCCACTTGATTTCAAAGCCTTCCTCCCTCTTAACCTCTACACTTGGCGTGCCTATGGTCCTGGGGATCTTGTTAAAATGCAGATTCTGGCCTGGCCAGCCTGAATCAGTGGATGTGAGTCAACCCATGAACCAGGAGGTCACGGTTGGATTCCCAGAGAGGGCCCATGCCCAGATTGTGGGCTCGATCCCCAGTGTGGGGTGTGCAGGAGGCAGCCAGTCAATGATACTCTCTCATCATTGATATTTCTGTCTCTCAATCCCTCTCTCTTCCTCTCTGAAATCAACTATGTGTGTGTGTGTGTGTGTGTGTGTGTGTGTGTAAAATGCAGATTCTGAGTCTGTCAGTCTGGGGTGGGGCCTGAGAATCTGTATTTGTAATATCTCCGGGTGACACTGTTGCAGGTCTGAGGACCACAGAGTGAATAGGGAGCAGACCCTTTCTCTATTCTCCCAATTTATCCCAGTGTGTGCAGCCTGTGTGTGTGTTTTCTAAGTACACAGAGAGGTCCTTGGAGGGTTTTGACCAGGGAAGTGATATGTTCTGGATAGGGTTTTAAAATATTCCAGCTGTTGAGTGGAGAATGGATTGTAGTGTCCATCTGGGAGGCCATAATGCTGGCCCAGGACAGAGTGATGGTGGCTTGGACCAGAGATGTGGCAGGAGGGTTTCAGAGAAGCAACTCAGGGGGCTGCTGTAGCACTGAAGGCAGCGTCAACAGAACATGCTGGTGAATCAGCTGTGAAGGATGGTCCCCGTCTTGACAAGTGACTTAACTCCTCTGAGCCAGGATTTCCTTGTCTGAGATGTCAGTTGCTACCTTTCAGAGCATTGTGGGAACAAAGGAAATGATGCGTGTAACGTGCTAGCACAGTGCAGGCCTGCAGGGAGGGCTCGGGGGATTGCGGCATTGAACCTGGATGTGGGCAGAGGCAGAACTCCAGCCAACCGGTCCAGCAGAGACCTGTTCCCCTGAGGTTCTCTGGCAGAGCACAGAGCCCACAGTGGCACCCCCACCTTGACCTCTTCCCTGGAGAGCCCTCTGAGGCTGCCGAGTCCAACCGGGCCGTAAACCTTGGCTGGCTCTTAAACATTCATCGGGTTCCAGTGACAGCCTTTGAAGACCAGGCCAGCTGCCAGGACTTCTGAGGTTTGTGTCCCATTTTCATGGCTGTTTAATGATTTGGGTGCCTTTGGATGGAGCTCCGTTCCAGGCAAATCCTCATGAAGGGAGAGCATTAGGGAGGTGGGCCTTTATCCAACCCCCGTGTCCCTACTGAGCCTAAGGTAGGTAGTGTGGGAACCGAGCCAGCCAAGGCTCGGTGCAGCTGTGCCTGGTGCCTCAGCTGGCTCTGCAGCCACGGCCAGCACCTGGGTGGGTGTGAGATGAAGGCGTGCTGGAATACCATCAGAGACCAAGAGCATCCTTTCTGTTCATCACCCAGTCCTACTGCCCTGCCGAGAGCTGCCCGTGCATGGGAGAAGGCTTAACCTTTAAAATGCCAGAGTCTGCAGGGTGATGTCACCAGTCTCCATGCATTTCCAGGAAACGTTTGGCTGTAGTGAAGATAGCTGTGGCTTAGGAATCAGAAAACCGGATTCCCAGAGCGTGGTTGCTGTATCAACTTGAGCAGGACCCATTTTACATCTTTCAAATGCATATAATAAATGAACTACCTTAGGGTTGTTCATTCAGTTTTTAGTAATAAAGTAGTAAACACATATACAGAGCTTCCTTCATGTCAGGCACTGCTCCAAGTATTTCACATTAAATGAATTAGCTCCTTTAATCCCCATAGCAACACTATGGTGCAGGAATCATCATTTTATGAAAGAGGAAACTGAGGCAGCAATAGGGTAAGTAGCTTGCCTGAGATCCTGGAGCCAGGATTCAAACTCGGGTTGCCTGAACTCAGAATCCGGGCTCTCAATCTCTGGGTTACATAGCCTCAAATATTTATGAAGCCCCTACTTTATTGAGATGCTGGGCTAATTGCTGGAGAAATAGCAGAAAGACAGAAATACGTAATTCATCTATTGGTATCGCTGGCATTCTAGTTGGGGTGAGACAAACAAAAAAAAACAACCTAAATAATAATAAAGTAAGGCAGTAGAGAGGACCTGAGCATTGCTATAAACAGAGAAAGGGCCAGTTGTGCAGAGAAAGGGGTAAGAAGCATTCTAGGCAGAGGAATGGCAAGTGCAAAGGCCCTGGGGCAAGAATTAGCTAATTTTGTTCAAAGATGTAAAAGAAGGCCAATGAGATCAGAGCAGTAAGAATGAATCATGGTCAGGAGCTCAGATGATAAGTTTTTATTGAGCACCTACTATGAAGGCTGCTAGGTACTGGGTAAACAGAAGGGAACAAGACAGATGTGCCTCCTGCCTTCATAAAGGATGCGGACATGTATGCAAGGACACTCAGCACTTAGCAGATGCTCAGTGGGTGTCATCTTTAGTTTTCTCCTGTTTGTAACTTGACATGAAAACTGCTTCCCTGAGTCCCTTCCTAACCCCCACCCCCAGGTTAAAAAAGAACAGGACGTAGCGTAGAATGACAGTCATTTCTAGAGATGGTCATAGGCAAGAAGGGCATTATTTACCAGAAAAAAAATAAACCTTTGGGTGAAGGATAAGCAGAGTGAGTGAAAGGGCTCGGCCTTCCCTCTGACTTTAGAAGAAAGAGCCTCACACTGTCCAGGGGAGGGAAGGTTTTGAGGGCTTCACTGCTTGCCACTCTCTTTAGGATCTTGTGTTACAGAGCAGGCCCAGGAGTGGTGTCCACTGGCTTGGTGCCAAAGTCCCCATTATGGGTCTGCTTTCGGATTTTATCCTGCTTGATTTTACTGGGGCTAGAGAAGCAAAGGAGAATTGGATGGGGTCCCCGTCCATCTTTGTTGAGGGTCACCTTAACCTCTCAGTGCCTCTTTGGTAAGGAGGGGCCAGGACATTTAAGAGATGCTTGGCCCTGCCCGGTTTGGCTCAGTATGGACTCAAGGGTTCCAGGTTTGATTCCGGTCAAGGGCATGTACCTTGGTTGCAGGCACATCCCCAGTATGGGGCATGCAGGAGGCAGCTGATGTTTCTCTCATCAATGTTTCTAACTCTCTCTCCCTTTCCCTTCCTCTCTGTAAAAAAAAAAAAAATCAATAAAATATATATTTGAAAGAGAGAGAGAGAGAGAGAGATATGCTTAGACAACTATAGGATACAATGAAGTTTCTCTGCTTCAAGACGTAGCCCTAAAATCCAATGTGTTCCCAAGGATTGACAATGAGGCAAGTCATTCTTTTTTAAGTTATTGCGTGTGACTTGGAAAAGAAGTCAAAAGAGATATTGAGGAGCAGGAAATCTGTGGTAGCTCTTCTCCCCACAAGTAATAAGAAACAACCTTTGTTCCAGTCACTGTACTAAGCATGTCGCAATTGGTCCTCATGACAACCAAATGAGGGAGGTACTGGTATTCTCCCCACTTTATTGAGGAACTAATTGAAGCTTGGAGAGCACACAGTTTTGTGGTTTAACACAATAGAATCTTTGTTCCTTTTATGAGTGACCCAGACCCCTTCCATCTTGTGGCTCTGCCATCTTCCCAGGCCTTGGAGCGTTTCCCCTCCAGTGGTGAATGAGTGAGAGAGAGAGAGTTGAGGATTGGATGGGAAATTTCAATGGGCTGCGCCTGGAAGTTATTCACATCACTTCTACTTCACTCAGGCTCTACTAGCTACAGCTCCCGCCAGGAAGGTTGGAAAATGTAGTCTAGCTGTTTGCCCAAGAAGAGAAGGCTTCGGTGACAACACAGCCATAGGTGCCACAGGTATCCAGGCAGGCACATAAAAGAGCCAGCCCGGACCCTGAACTAATTTGCTCCGCTGCCACCCAGATTGTCTGTTGCCGATGAGTTCATGATAGGTATCAACATGGGTGGTCTCACACATTCAAATTCCAGGTTTGTGGAGTTCAGCCCAACTAGAGCTGTCCCTACAAAAAAATTCACCAGATACCTTTTGTCTGGCAAGCCTCCGGTCCTGCCAACATAGAAAAGTAGTTAAACCAGTGGTTGTCAGCCAGGAGGATTATTTCCCCCAGCAGACTCTTGGCAATGGCTGGGGGGGGGGGGGGGCAGTTTGGGTTGTCACAACTCAGGGATGCCATTGCCATGAATGAGTGTTGGCCAGGGCTGCTGCCAGCGTCCTGCCATGCACAGGACAGCCCCATTTACAGCCATTCATTTACAGAGAATGCCAGTGGTGCTGAGGGGAGCCTCCTGAGCGGGGCCTCCCGGAGTTTGCAGGGATACGGCGGTGACCTTGGCAGCTCTGAAAGGCAGGTTGGCTTTTGTTATGTTCCTGTTTGAGGCTTGTTTATTCTCTTTATGGCATTTTAACCACTCATCATTCCCAGTGGTTCCTCTTTAGCTGCCTGAATGTGCAGAACTTGGAGGCAGAGCCAGTAGTGAATTCCTGCTCATCTGGGTAGATTTTTCAGAAGACTTCCCTGTTTCTGCCCATAAAAATTTGGGCAGACACAAACATCTGGCTCTGCAAACAGGCCCCGTTTCCCAGGTATTGTGGCCTGGGCAAGGAGACTATAGCCAGCTCAGCCGAAGATGGGGTGAGAGCCCTCTTGAGAAGAGGGGTACAGTATTTTTAAGTCAGATCTCTACTTCTTCCCAACCTTGTGGCTTATGGATGCATGTGGTGATATGAAGGGGATACATAGGGAAAAGGGGGCTAGTGGTCTTTAGTATTGTTATTATATGTATATAATTTTGTGTGCTGTATGTAGGCATATATGTTGTGTGTGTGCATCTGTGTATATGTATGTATATAGTCTCTGTTGATAGCATCCAAAATGTGTTTTTTCCTGCAAGTTGTTCTTTTCACTTAATATTTCTTGCCTATTTTTCCATATCAGTATATATATATATATATATATATATATATATATATATATATACATATATTTGTTCTCCAATATTTGTTGAGTGAACAGATTAGATGGAATCCTGGTTTCATCAGGCTTATACTTGAATGTAGGAAGATAGACAACAATAAACAAAGCATATAACTGAATTATGCCCCATAGAGATGATGTTAAATGCTAAGGAAGAAACAGCAGCAGGGGGAGGGGAGTGTGAGGGGTGGGTAAGGGTTGCCATTTTTTAAAGGGTGGCTGGGGAAGGCCTCACAGAGAATGTGACATTTGAACCAAGACATGAGAAGGTCAGGAATGTGCTTTGTAGGTTTTCGTGGAAAGCGTGTTGTAGCCACAGGGAATGGCAAGTGCAAAGGCCCCTCCATGGGGAGGCAGTAAGGAGGTCAGTGTGGCTGACATGGAGTGCAGATCCCCTAAGTATTTTTTTAAATATGTTTTTACTGATTTCAGAGAGAGAGAGAGAGAGAGAGAGAGAGAGAGAGAGAGAGAGAGAGAGAGAAACATCAGTGATGAGAGAGAATCATTGATCAGCTACCTCCTGCCCCCCGTCACTGGGGATCTGAGCCCGAAACCTGGGCATGTGCCCTAACCAGAAATCGAACAATGACCTCCAGATTCATGGGTCAATGCTCAACCACTAAGCCACGCCAATTGGGCCCTATGAGTATTTTTTATGGTGCATGATATTCCATTAAGCCCACGAGTTGAAGAACAATTTATCTAGTCAGTCCCCTGTTTGGTAACATTGGGGTTAATCTCTGTTATTTGCAGTTACAAACACTATTGAACTGAGCATCCACACTCATGTCTCTCTGCTTATTGTGCCCCAGTGCACCGTGGGCTAAAATCCTAGCAGTGGAACTGTTTGGTTAAAGCATCTATGTTTGTCGATTTTGATAGCTATTATCAAGATTTGCAATTCCCAAAAGTGACACAGTTGTTTACTATTTTGTGTCTTCTTGAAGCATGCAATTGAAACAAATGACTTGGGCAAATGCTTTGGCCCTCCTGTGGCCCAGGGAGGCCCCAACTCCTGTCACCTTAAAAGGATTCTTGTTAGGGTAAATTAAGCAAGCTTTGAAAATTAAGTGCTCAACAGCTACGAGATGATTGTTTTATTTATTTTATTTTTTAAATACATTTTATTGATTTTTTACAGAGAGGAATGGAGAGGGATAGAGAGTTAGAAACATCGATGAGAGAGAAACATCGATCAGCTGCCTCCTGCACACCCCCCACTGGGGATGTGCCCGAAACCAAGGTACATGCTCTTGACTGGAATCGAACCTGGGACCCTTCAGTCCATAGGCTGATGCTCTATCCTCTGAGCCAAATTGGTTTCGGCACGAGGTGATTTTTGTATTCATTCTTTTTACCTTGAATTTAGAAAAAAAATTTAATTATGCATTATATAATCATTCAAACATATGAAAATGTACAGAAAAACAATCACAGGCAGCCATGAAACCTCCTGATCCCCACCTCCTCAAATCTACTTCAGATTTTATTACAGTTTGTATTTCTTAGTTGGCATAGGCAAAGCAGCTCCACATTGGTTGCTGGCTTCCCAAATCTGGGTGTGAAATTTTTTTTAACTAAAATAAGTGAAAAAAGTAATAAAATGAGTGGGAATGCAAGATGCTGTAATCATTTTGAAAAATAGTATGTCATTGTCTTATAAAGTTAAACACACAATTACCTTACAAGCCAGCAACTCCAATCCAAGGTAAATACAAGAGGAATGAAAATATGTTTATAAAAAATCATTTACACATATGTTTCTAAAAGCGTCATTTGTAATAGCCAAAAAGTAGAAACAATACAAATGTTTGTAAACTTAAGAATGGGTGAATAAATTGTGATAGAGCCATACCTTAGAATACTACCCAACAGTAAAAAAAGAAGAAAATATTAATACACATACACATAGATAATATTTAAAAAAACATTAAGGAATTGACTATATTCTGTGTGATTCTATTTTTATGGAATTCTAGAAAAGGCAAAAAAGTATAGGACAGAAAGCAGATCTGTGACTGCCTGGGTGCAGGGCCTGTTTGGATGCGAGGGGATGGAGGAGTAAGGGGCAAGAGGGAATTTTTTTAGGGGGAGAACTATATCTTGAGTGTGGTGGTGGTTACACATGTGTATAAAATGATTATAACTCATCCAGTTGTATACTTAGAGTGGATGGATTTTATTCTATGTAAATAATACGTTAGAAAACAAAATAGAGGGGAAATTTTACAAAAATGAAACGAGTCGTTGTGATTTTCATTGGCGGTTCTCTGATGACTCGTGTGGGGCATCTTTTATGGGGAAGGAGCAGGGGCATGTGTGCTCATTGGTCCAATGTTTTGTGTTGTGATAGGCCAAACATCAGGGTGCTGGACCCTTCCGTTCAGGCCAGGACAGCGGCTCTGGCCATGTGTGGTTTGGTTGTCGTGGGATAAACCTAGCAGAACCCACTGGGAGCTCCTTGACATCTCCAAATAGCTGTCGTGTTCACTGCCTGTGTTCAATGGCTCACCAAGTGCCCTTCCTGCTCTAGGATCCAGCAGCCTGTGGACAGCCTGTGAACTGCGTAGCCACACAGACCTGGACATTTCTGTTTCTGTGGCATAAAGAAGCAAATGAAGGCTAAAAAATAGGAAATTGAGCCTATTGTTTGCTTGGGTTTTAAAATCCCAACATTTTGAAAAGAAACATTTTTAAAAACCTGAAAGAATTGTTCAGTCAACACCTATGTTCCTACCACCTAGATTTCGCAATAAAATGTTGCTGTTTTCTTATCATACATCTATCCATCTCTCTATTTACCTCTCAATTCATTTTTTCATGCATTTCAAGGTCAGTTGCAGACATAAGTCCCATTTGTTTGTTTTTTAAAGTTGACTTTTTTGTTGAAGTGTAACATACATATATACAGAAAATCGTTACACAAGCATGATTGATGAAGGCATTGACCACTAGTGATTAAGTCAATCTCCTGCCCTCTCCTTTCTCCAGAGATTGGGGGTTGGAGCTGAAAGTGCTAACCCTCTCATCACGCCTTGGTCTTTCTGGAAACCAGTCTCCATCTTGAAACTATCTGGAGACCACAGCCAACAGCATCTTATTAGCATCCCTCCTAAGATTCCAAGGGTCCTAGAAGCTCTTGTGTCATGAACAAGGGACTAAGACCAAATATAACAGAAGATGCTCCTCTCACCCCTATCACTCAGGAAATTACAAGGCTTTTAGGAGCTCTGTTGTCAGGAAGTGGGGGTAAATACCAGATATTTATATTTTTACTAGAGGCCCAGTGCACAAATTCATGCACAGGTGGGGGGCCAGCTGGCCAGGTGGGGGACTACGGGATGTTGGCCAAGGGGGAGAGGGGCCACAGGAGGTTGGCTATGGGCACGCACTGACCACCAGGGGGCAGCCTCTGCATTGCGCATCTGCCCACTAGGAGTCAGTGCGCATTATGGCAACTGGTTGACCAGTTGTTCCAGTCGTTCAAGTCATGAAATGGTTGCTTAGGCTTTTATATATATATATATATATATATATATATATATATATATATATAGTCACATAATCATGCCCACTCATTTATATATTATCTATGGCTGTTTTCTGTTACTCTGGCAGAGTAGTTGTGGCTGAGACTATAGCCTATATTTAACCTTTATGGGAAAAGGCTGCCTACCCATGTGCTAAAGTAACACCTTTGGGCTCTTTTTTATTATTTAATTGATTCTCTTCTATCCTTTATTCACTTCTTCCAGAGAAAACTGACTTATCTGATTGGGCACCTGGTGAGTTTGTATGTACAGGACCATGGGCCTCTGCTGGATGAGATAAGGTGTTAAAGGTCTCCCGGGGTGCTTCTCTCTCTGGGACCTACCTGCACACAATAAGCAGCATTCTCTGTCACTCCTTTGGTGTGCCTACTGATCAGGCTTAACGCGGCAGGTTAGAGAATTTAATTCAAGGAGAACATATAGTGGGGTCAGGCCCCTTTCTACAATTCAACTAAACCAACTAATTTTTTTTTCATTGATTTTTTTGAGAGAAAGGAATGAAGAGAGAGAGTGGGGGGGGCGGGGGGGGGGAGATTGATGGATCGCCCCTACGTGCACCAACAGGGATCAAACCTGCATCCTAGATATGTGCCCTGACCGGGAATTGAACCTACAACCTTTTGGTGTGCAGGATGAAGCTCAAACCAACTGTGCCACATCAGCCAGGGCCTGATATTTTGATTTGTATCTAACCTGACTGCACCTGAGAATCACCAAGGGAACATTTGAAAAATATCTAGTCCCTCACCCCTAAACCATTCAATAGAATCTCCTGGGATAAGATCCCAGCACTGGTATTTTTAAAAAGTCTTCTAAGTCTTGACCAAAAAAAATCTAGGAGGTAATAATCGAACAAAGAGCATTTGTTTGGGATCAAAGGAATTGCAATTCTTGGGACACCAATTCAGACAGAAGCCCAAATGGTGTTCCCTCCTGCAGGAGAGGGGCCCAGGGTTTTTATGAGAAAAAAAAGGGGAGGAAATGAGGTAAGTTCTTTTAAAGAAGAGTTCATTGTTGCAAGATAAGGTAAAGTGAGATTCCTTCTTCACAGGTTGGCTTGAGATTCAGTTGTTAGGAAAAGGGCTACCTTTATACGTCATTGATTGGTCAGTGATTTGGTCCTCACAAGGTCTAATTTCATCAGTCTTTAAAAACAGGGTATTTTCTCCCTAGCTGGTTTGGCTCAGTAAACAGAGCATTGGCCTGTGGACTGAAGGGTTATGGGTTTGATTCCAGCCAGGGGTACCTGCCTTGGTTGCAGACTCTATCCCTGACCCAGGGTGCATGCTGGTGGCATCCAGTCAATGTGACTCCCTTGCATTGATGTTTCTATCTTCCTCCCTTCCACTCTCCCTAAAAATCAGTGGGAAAATATCGTTGGGTGAGGATTAACAAACAAACAAAAAAACAGGATATTTTCATTCTTACTTTCTTGAAATGAGCAGTTTAGTCAAGTTACGAAGATAAAGAAAATAAGACGTGAAGGGCAGTTTCTCTGAACTGGCTACTCTGGCTCTATTTTAATATGACTCCATTCACGTCACCTTTCACACAGTGGTTTTCACATTCATGATATTTTTACTCGATTATTTCTCAATTATTTTAGAAGATGGAAGGGGAAGATTTGACTGATTATCCCTGTAAAGCTTCAATAGATATCTTATAACTAGTTCTGGAGAGAACATTTCCCCCAAGCAACACCAGCATCTCTAAAACAAATGTACAGAGACGATCCTCACTCAGATGTATCAATTTTGGCTGTTCTTGTAAAAACAAGCACATTACTTTATAGCCACACTTCAAATGCATCCTCCAAGACGGCGTGATTCACACACAGATCTGGAGTGATTCTTCAAACCATATGTCGGCTTCCTCCACGCAGGTTCCACATGGCGCAGTTCCCACACATGGGCGTACAGCGGTGGTCCAGCTGTGGTCCAAAGGAGCCTTAAAAGAATTTTTAACCTTGACTTCTATGTCTTGAGGAAGGAGAGACAGATTTAATTCATAAGCCACGGCCACCTTTCTCAGGGGCTCCTTCCCTCCCCCCACCCCCTTCCCAATTTTCTCTTACCCAGAATTTGTTTTGGAATTTCATCTCCTTGCTTTGGCCCAAGGAGATAATGGTACTTTTCTTATAAATACCGTCACTATGTAGGTTAAACACATAAGTGCTATCTAAGTGTTAGGTGCTGTTGTTATTTGGTTCATACTGATAGTCCCTAAGCATAAGACAGCTTCCTTGTCTGCTGCTTGCTTGAAAAAAGCAGCCATTCATTCAGACACCGGAGGCAAGAGAGGTGTGAGGGTCTCCATGGCACCTTCAGGAGAGATTCTTGAGGTCCATAGACTGTTGGCACCTCTTGTCTTACACACTGGCTTACGGATCAGGGCACATGGCACAATACATATCTACTCCTAATCTTGTCCTGATCACATGGCAGGGTCAAGGGAAGAAGGGGATGGGTAAGACTTCTTTCTGAGTGGGGAGAAGGGAAGATGATGCTGACCTTTGAGTTTCTTTCCTGTGGTGCCACACGTTGACCTGGAGCCCTTAACATCTTAACCCTCTAAGCCTCTCAAATGGGGATGTAAATAGTACCTCCCCTAGCAGGATTGTGGTTTGGGTTAAGTAAAAAATATATATATTTATATCTAAAGTACTTTGCTCAGTGCCTCGTTTACAGAACTCAGGATTCACTATGGCTGCTCTTTAATTATTCTAATACTATTACCTAAATTGTCATTTTGACTCTTGGAAGGAAAAACATGGAGAAAAAAGTTCTGTCCGAGCAGCTGCTATGAATCACAAAATGAGCCAAAAGAGCTTGAAAAACATCATTCTTAAGTCATGGATGAAATTTCTTAGAGCCAAAGAAATGTCATAGCTAAAAGGGGCCTTCAAACCTACAGGCACTCACCCGTTGTATAAATGGGGAAACAGAGGCTCTGGGGAGGGATCTGATCTACCTTGTTTTGAAGAAAAACCTGAAACAGCTTCTAGGTTTCAAAGAAGAAGGAAAAAGATGGAGTGTTGTCCTTAGGGGAAGTTTTGTAGAAGTTGAAGAAGAATGAATACCACCTTTGTTGGGGTGTCATGTCAGAGGTGGCCTGTGGGGTGGAGAGGGTGTAGACCGCTTGGGGCTCCTCCAAGGGTTGAGATAACCAATGAATATCCTGATGAATGTGGGGATCCTTCCACGGTGAGGAATTAGGGAGACTGTGCATCAGCCCAGGATGGGTTTGCTGGCTTAGTGCATCCATCACCCAAGAAAATGTATTACGGGGGACAGCCATGATCTGGGGGCACCCTGCACCGTGCTGCAGGCTCAGAGCTGCAGATGGGACAGTACCTTGTGAACCAAACATACAAAATGGGGAGCTGTCACATGGACTCCCATTGGTAAAGTTTTTTTCCCCTTTTAATTTGCAGTGTTTATCACACCCACATGCTAAATCATCCAGCTTCCCTTCCAGAATCATCTTGGCAAACTAAATTAGCAAGTCAAAGAGTTTAGCTCTAAGAGGGAAGAACAAATTCATTTTTGCGGCAAATATCAACATGTGAAAGACTCAACTTGCTTCTGACTCACTAGGGCACCTGGATCCTGCCTGGAGCGGTGAATGCTCTCCCTGCACCCCGCAGGCCCCGTTCTCCCTTCTGATAGCAGCCCCTTAGAGCCGGGTCTCTCATTGCAGTGGGAAGAGGCGGCATGGTGGGGGGGAGATTATGCTCTCCGGGGACACTGGGCAAAGTCTGGAGATACATTTGGTTGTTGCAGCTGGGGAGGGCTGTTAATGGTCGCTGGTCAGCAGAGGCCAGAAGTGCTGCTAAACTTCATGCTATGCTAAGAACAGCCCCTCCCAGCCCAGGGCAGTCTGGCCCAGAATGTCCGTAGTGCTGAGGATGGGAACCCCATGCTAGAGGGTGGATGTGGAGATTAAGTTAATCCACGAAGCCTGCTTAGCCCTGGGCCATGCACATAGTAGGGCTTAACAAAGTAGGGTTACTCTTCATGCTTCCCCAAAGCCGGGTCACACAGTGACCATCCCTGGGCTCTGTGATGGAGTAAAGGGTCTTTGCCCTTCACCAAATAGCTCAGTTCTACTGTATTTTGTAAAGTTCCTGTATCTGTCAGGTAGTCACAGTCCACCAAGTTAATTTAAATGACTGCGGGTGGGGAAACCAGATGACCACATTTAGTCGAAGAATGTCTAAATCCATGAATAGGATATAGGTTAGTAGAGAGCATGTGAGGAGCCCTCTTCCTGGGATTTGTGCATGATTTTGTGAGTGTTTAGACGCCTGTTGCCACTGTATGATTGTACACACTGCTGGAATGGTGCTTCCAGATGACTAAAGTACATTGGAGCATATACATTGTCGTGTGTGTGTGTGTGTGTGTGTGTGTGTGTGTGTGTAGTGACTACAGTAAAAGGGGTCAGTCGCCTGTCACAGCCAGTGGGGATATTTGAGGGGTAGAGGGGTGCTTACAACAAAATGTCTCGGTTGATTGTTTCTGAAGAGGATTGTAGGGACCTAGTTATGAGGAACATGCTTCTTTTGCAGGTTATTTGCTGCAAATACTGCGAGTTTTTGTACCAGCTAGCTCAGTGACTTGGTTTCCTTATGGATAAAGTGGAGGGGCCAGAGTGTCTGGATCACTGTTGCTGAGCCCCTTTCTGTCTTCTACAAGTAGCTAGTCCCCAGAATGTTCAGTGATGGCAAACCTTGGTATTCTCCCAGTTAGCTTTTATCATAGAAGTCATTGGTTTCTTTTCAGCTTCAGTGTATTATAATTTGCATTTTGAATTTTGCTTTTTCAAAGATTTTCAAAGTTGCCAACAGATTTGCGGTAACTTGACCAAGGGACTTGCGAGTGCGGAGTCTGCCAATTAACTCGGACTGGGACGGCCACAGCTGCTTCCCTTCCCGGCAGAAAGGCTGACTCAGAAGCTCCCCACTTTTCCCAGCCAAGCGACTCGCCAAGCACTTTGCAAATGGGGATACGGAGCTTAGGATATGACTTCCTTTTAGTCTTCTTCCCCTTCTGGCGACTTAGATGTGGATTCTCTAACAGCCACTTATTTTTTTCCTGTTTCCTTTCCATCACAATATGCACTTGTGAGAAGTTTAAACTGTACATACTAACCTCGGACAAAAGCGAAAGTTCCCTCTGTTTTTCCTCCTTAGAGAGAGCCACTCTTGGGAGTTTGGTGAACATTCCTCCAAACACTGCTTTCTATATATTAATATGTTTTTAGCAAAACGAGATTGTGTTGACATACATTGCTTTGCAACTTGCTTTTGTTTCCTAGCAATAGGTCTTGGAAGATTTTTCCATTTGTGTATATAGGTCTGTGTCATTTTTAACCGTGACATTGGTTTCCATGGTATTGTTACATCAGAAATTATCTAATTAGTCCCCGCCAGTCCTAGTCTGGGTGCCTCCCAAATCTAATCCTAAAACAATGACTTGGGGGCAGGCAAGCTCGTAGGAAGGGGATCCCAGGGAGCACTGGCAAGCGAGTGGGGAAGGGAAGCCGAGAACAGAGGCAGTTTTTTGAGCATGTGACAGCAGCTCAGGGGGCCCCAACACCACCCTCAGGTCCAGTTCTGTGATAGAAGATAGAAGGACTCATGAAACTCAGAAGAGTTGTTATATCACGGTTACCATTTATTATAGCAAAAGGGTTCAGACTAATATCAGCAAAGGGAAAGGCGTGAGGGCAGAGCCCAGGAGGGCCCAGGCAGGAGCTTCCAGTGGAGTCCTGTGGACAGCAGTTCATTCTCCCTGTGACAGTGTTGGCAACACACTCAGAGTCCCGCCCACCGGGGAAGCTCACTCAGGCCCTGGTGTCCACATAGGTATGGCCACCCGTCCAAGTGGCTTCATCTAGTCTCCCACCCCTTCCAAGGTCAAGATGACATTGAGTGGCCCAAGTCCCCCTCCCCCATAAATCACCTGTTAGCACAGATGGGGGGCCCAGGCAGAGAGCCATGGGGGCTTGTGATAGAGCACCGGCCACAGAAGCTGCAGGGCGGCCTGAGGGAGTGGGTTAGGGCATCAACAGCCTGGGCCACACTTCCTCATGGACACTTTTGTTATTTCCATTTTTCATTCTTATAAACAATACTCTGCAGCAGGGATCAGCAAAGGTTTCATAAAAGGCCAGGCAGTAACTATTTTCAACTTTGGGCCACATGGGCGGTGGGGCTGCTGTGCGAAGGCAGCTGGCGGACACATGTGAACAAGTGGGCTTGGCGAGGTCCCAATAAAACTCACAAAAATCAGGTGGCAGCCAGGTTTGCCTTGGGGGCTCTGGTTCGCCAGCCCCTGCTGCAGAAATATGGTTGTATATCTCCACCCATTTAGGCAGATCATTCTGTGGGGTAAATCCCTAGAAGTAGAATTGCTGGATCACGGGTTATGACATTTTTATTTTGCACAGATATCTGAACTTCCCTCCAAAGTTGAACCAACTTCCTCTTTCACCAACAATACATGATTAGTGTTAGAGATTTTCCTTCTTAAAACCCCAGGGAAGCAAACCTGTACTTATTTATTAAGATGCTTCTGCATTTTCATTTGGATGTTGGGAAGGCAGAGGGAATATTTTGCCCCAAGGGGAAAAAACACACAAATGGAGCTAAAATGGTCTCATATATCCTGCTAAAATAATAATAATAACTTGCTTTAGATTTGAGGTCCACAGAGAAGGGAACTCTGATAACTTTTTCTTATTTGTGAAATCAAACCTTGTACTGCCCACCAGGTATGGTTCAAAACAGTCCTGAGTGTTACCTGTTCAAAAACAATTTTTTTCAAATGCATCAGAAAGCTCCTTAGCAAAAGATTCCATTCCTAACTTTTATGAAAATGAAGTCCACCTATGCATGCTGAGCATTTTACCAAATGTACAAAAAATATACATAGCCCATGTTTCTGTCCGTGGAGCAGACAGGTACGGGACACGCTTGACTCAGGCAGGTAGCGTTTCACTTAGCCTCGTTCACTCAGCTTAGTTCACTCTTGGTCTTTCGGTTTTTAGACAATGGATGAGGTTTTTGTTCTTCTTCAAACCCTCTCCCCTCCCCCATTTTTATCATTTGGAATTTCTGATGGGAACCCCACAGGGGAGAACCGAGTCTCATTAGCATTCAAGCTCTGTTTGGGGCTGCATATTTTAACTGGTTTATTTGATAATGGCTTCCCTCCTGGGATGCAGCCTGCCTTTGCTGGGCTCACGCTGGGTGAATCTGTGATATTTCCCGTTCTGGAGTCCTTCATTTATAACAGACGCGGCCCGCTTTCCCAGTAGCGAGATGGCATGCCTGGACAACCCACATGCGGATAAAGAACTAGGCGGAACTTGGCTGGGAAGATAAATCAAACTAACTATCTCATTAGGCTTGAAAGATACAAATTAAGCTTGCATTGGAATTAACAGGAAAGCTTTCCAAAGAGACATCCAGTACAGCCAGGGATGAAGGAACTGCCACAGCGTTTCTCTCAGGAAACCTGCCTCTGTTGCCTGGAACAGAACGAACACAAAGTCTCTTTTCACAAAGGTCCAGAGACAGAGACGGATGCGGATGATGTGTTGTGCATGGAAACTTGTGTAATTCCTGTTACCCAGGGTCACCCCCAATAAACTCAACAAAAGGGGGGGGGAAATAAATAATAAATATTTAAAAGGATCAACAGAAAATGTGGACGTGAAATAGCAGTGCATTAAATGAGTGCTTACTGTGTGCTAGGAAGGCACTGCGGGCTGAGAGTTTTACATGCATTATCTCATCGAAACCTCAAAAGGTAAGGTCCTGTTAAGACTGTGCTTGAACCAACAGAAACTGAGTTTCAGAGCGGTTCCCTCGGGGTCCCAGAGCTGCTCCAATGATGGCCAGGATTCCCATGGGATGTCTGGCCCTTGGCCCACAGCTAAGCCTAGCGGTTCTCATCTGGAATGGCCTGACCACCCATTCCCCGGGGGATATTTGGCGGTGTCTGGAGTCATTTTGGGTTGTGTCAGGTTCGAGGAGGGGTACTACCGGCATCTAGCAGGTAGAGGCCTGAGGTGCCACTAAACCTCCCCATGTACGTACAGGTCAGGCCCCACAACCAAGAATTATCCAGCCCCCAATATCAGTGTTGTGTCTGAGAAACCCTGATGTCACTGCTCAGCTGGACTCGGTGATGGTGACTGTCCCACAAGGACTGTCCGGTACTCGAGCTCTGCAGGCAGCGTGGCAACAGGACAGTTCCATGCTGCGTATCCAAGGGGCAGCTGTCCAGCAGCCAGTGCGAGGCAGCAGGGGGTGGGGGGTGGTTAGGACGTGCCTGGCTTGGGAAGAAGCAGGAAGCCCGCACCAAGCCCAGTGCCCCTGCAGCAGAGCCCGTGGGAGAAGAGCTGAAGGAATGGGGAGTTCTCACCATTTAAAGGTCCCTCAGGACCCTGTGTCTGCCGTTGACGAATGTGTAGACTAATGGCCTGTCTTGTTCCTGCCTCCCGTTCTGTCCCCCTTCTCTTCTTGCCTTCCCCCCTTCCTCCCCTCCACCCCACCCCTCCCCACCCTACCCCGCCCCGCCCCTGTGGCTCTCTAGTGTTCGGGCACAACATGAAGAGCAGCAATGACTTCATCGGGAGGATTGTCATCGGCCAGTACTCTTCGGGCCCCTCGGAATCCAACCACTGGCGGCGGATGCTCAACACCCACCGCACGGCCGTGGAGCAGTGGCACAGCCTGCGGTCCCGGGCCGAGTGTGACCGTGTGTCTCCTGCCTCGCTGGAGGTGACCTGAGGCTGCAGGGAAGGCACCGGTCAGATGTAAAAAGAAAAAAAAACAAGAAAAAGAAAATTTAAGACAAAAAAATGTGTCATCGTGTCATCTACCTATTACATTCATAGACACTCTCACCACACACAGACACACACACACACACACACACACACACACACACACACCAAATCCTCTCAGACCTGAGAGGAAGCTAACTACTGATCACGAAATGGCCATCCTCGGTGAGCGAGGCCTGAGAACTTTCCGGAAGCCCCATCCGTGTGCCGTGGGTGAGTGTACGCTGCTGTGAGATGTACTGGCAGTGCTTGCTCTTGTTGACACTCCTCTCCCCCGAAAAATGCACTTTCAACCTTCAAGCCAGAGAAAGGGCCTCCCAAAGGGAGCCGGCTCCAAGAGGAACTCAACCAATATTGGGCAGCGTGGGCGAGGCCCGACCCCCATGCCCAAAGCGCACACCCGCCGCTGATGGAGCAGGCTGCTGTGCCCTGGGGTGCTTCGAACCTGATACCTTTTCCCCAGAGGGTAAGCCCTTCGTCTTCTATTTCAGGGGCGTGATAGATAGATTAGACTATTTGGAGAACCAGTCAGCAACAGATTGCAGCGTGAGGAACCTCGTCTGGTTTAACTGAACGTCTCCTGTGTCAGCTGATTCCCGGCACTCCCTGGGGGTGTGCGTGGATGTTCCCGTGCGTGTGCCCTCACCAGTGAATGTGTGTGCTCGTGTGTCCTCTTGGTGAGCAAGATAGTAGCCAGGACATCCGTCCTGAGCCTTCCCACTCCGCCTCTCCCATCAGTGAAATTTCACCTCGTGTCCTGTCGGTCAAGACCCCGCCTTCACTAATAGTAGCGTGTATGTATGTCAAGAAAATAGAACATGGTAGAGCAAAAGCAGCATTTTTTTTTCGACCAAATCCTGGTGGCTTTGACCTACTGAGGACAGTGACATGGGTTAGAATGGCCACCCTACCCGCACCCTCATCCAGGACGCGCTCCTTCCTGTCATATCTGAGGATCTTCCCGTATTTGTGTGAACCAAAGTTCTTTCTCTTGTGCTAAGGAGTTAGCGTAGTTAGAATAGGTATCTCTGTTGGATGCTTCTGTATCTTTTCCCACAGCATATCGTCTGGTATGCTGAGGAGCTGTTTGTTGAAATTAAAGATTATTTATTTGTGCCATGCATTCGAGTTATCTTTTTCTTCAGGGGCACATAGGGGGTGGGAGGGTGGTTTGGTTACCATCCTAATGACTCAGAGGCACCTGTATTTATGTTCATGGATTTTGTGGGTCAAGAATTGAGACCAGACACATCAGGGTTGTCTCCATCTCGGCTCCATGGTACCTAGGCCCCAGCTGGGAGACTCAAGGGGTAGAACTAGACAGCCAGCCATGCTAGACATTGTTGGTAGTATTAGTGTGGTCTTAGAAGGAGGGACAGTTGACTTTGATGACTGATAAGAGAAACCTTACACAGAGAAGACAAGGATTTAACACTAACTAGTTTGTGACAAAAGAAGTCCCACCTTCGTGCATAGCTGGATCCAGGTGTTCAAATGAAGTAAGTAATCAGGCTTTGTTTATCCCTGTCTCCTGGAGAGCAGGTGAGGGCTGCATCAGCTACCAGTGTGGTCAGCTGGGCTCAGTTATGCAGGGACCCATGTAGGATACACTAAGGAATGATTATTATGGGAAGCCGGAGTGATTAGCTGCTGACCCTGTCCCTCAGGGTTTAGAGTTGCCACTGGGGGCTTTAAGTATTTGGTCCTTTACGACTGAGCAAGCCCCCGCAGCACCGAGAAATCCCCGGCAGGGAACGAGGTGCATGTACTGAGTTCGGTAAGAGTCTCTGTGCCGGCCGGGTCCCCGCAGCCACGGGGAGCTCTGGTGGTCGGGGGGTTCTGCAGTGGGCATGCCCAGCACCTACTGCCCTCAATAAGAAGAGGGCTGGCTAGCACGAGATGTAGTGCCAGATATTTCATTAGATGTAGTGCCAGATATTTCACTTGGTCCTCACACAGCAACCCACAAGGGAGATCGTATTCCCCCTTAACAAAGGAGGAAACCAGGGTGTAAAGAGATCGAGTGGCTGGTCAGTGATAGAGCCAGACTGTCTGTTACAGGCTGCATCCTGTCCCGCTCACAAAAGATATGTAGGTGTCCTCACCCCCAGGACTTAAATCTGTGACCTTATTTGAAAACAGGATCTTTTTATTTTGTTCTATTAATCCTCAACAGAGATTATTTTTTCCATTGTTTTTAGAGAGAACAGAAAGGGGAGGGGGAAGAGAGAGAGAAACATCTCTGTGAGAGAGACACATCAATTGTGGGGATTGACCTGCAATCCAGGTACGTGCCCTGGACTGAGGATCAAACCCGTGATCCTTCAGTGCACGGGCTGATGCTTTAACCACTGAGCAACACAGGCCAGGGCTGGAGACAGGGTCTATACAGATGCAATCAGGTTAAAGTGAGGTAATTAGGGTGGGCCCTAATCCAATATGACTGGTGTCCTTATAAAAGGGGGAATTTAGGACACAGACACTGACAGATACACAGGAGGAGGATGTGAGGAGGCACGGAAGAAGGCAGCCATCTACAAACTCAGCAGAGAGGCCTGCAACAGCTCCTTCCCCACAGCCCTCCGCCAACACCCCGATTTCCGACTTCTGACCCCCAAAACTGTGAGAATGAAGTCCTGCTAGTCAAGCCGCCTGGCCTGTGGCACTTTGTTAGGGGAGCCCTGGGTCACTAATCCAGAGCTGGTGTGGCTAACGGTCTCAACTGAAAATAAGGTGACAATTCTTACCCCAAATGCTTTACATGAGGATTAGCCGGGATAGTGCCTGCAAAGTCTCAGCATACCATCCTCCATGGCTGCTCCTGCTCAGCACGCATCAGGCAATGCTTGCAGTGGACTAATGGGAAGGGGAATAGATGTCAGAGCCATCCACATCTCTGAGGATAGAGTTTGTCAGGAGACAGGAAAATGTGTTGAAAGGTGAAGGAATGACTTGGTTTCTATAGAAACCAGGGCCCAAGGTGCCCTGTTGTGGGCCACCCACTCATTTTAATTAGCATCCTCCAGCGGGAGATGGGAAAGGAGATGCACAGGCCACCTGCATACCATCTTTGGGGTGCAGGACCCCAGTTCAAAGGAGGAGGTGGGGTAGGAGTTTTAAAGCCCTGTCTATTTTTCCAGGGCCATTTAAAGTAACTCAGGAATGATCCCTGCTGTGTAAAAACTAAAATCGTCTGCATAGAAAAAGCCTGGAAGGCATTGTCCTGAAGGCCGGCAGAGTTATCCTTCGGGAAGTTGTTTTGCTACTCGATTCTCTACCTTCCTGGGGAGTGTTTCTCCCCCCCGCCCCCCCCGTCTCAGAGTGACCTAAGAGTAGCTAACATACACTGAGAGTTTATCGTGTATCAGGCAGGCATTGTTCTGAGTACTTGTGTGAGGGAAGTATTGATTTGTTCCCATTTTGCACGTGAGGGAACTGAGGTTTAATGGGATTAAATGATCAGGGTGTGGTCACACAGAAACAGGTCTGGAACTTGAACATGAATCTGCTGGAATTGAAAGCCATGAATGAGCTAGCCTTTGTTGTCCCTTTTCTAATGGTGGTGAGGGGCCAGGACACTTTTCTTATTGGTAAATAAACAGCATTTTTTAAAACCTAGGACATTAAAGGAGATGATAGATAGATGATAGATAGATAGAAGATAGATCTTCACTGAACCCCCAGGCCACCATGAGCACAGTGCATGTATGAGTGTGTGTGTGTGTGTGTGTGTGTGTGTGTGTGTGTGTGTACTGGTAGAGAGGGGAGAACTGGTAATATCATCACATGATAAAGACAACTCTAGGAAGCCAGAAAATATATACTGAAGAATTTCCCACTTTATGCCAGTAAATTTGAGGTCTAAAGCAGGGGTTGGCAAACTATGGCCCACAGGCCAAAACCTGCCCACTGCTTGTTTTGTAAATAAAGTTTTATTGGACCCCAACCAGAGCCACTCCTATAATCTCTGGCCACGTTGAATAGTTGTGACTGAGACCATATGGCCCACAAAGCCTAAAATATTTACTATCTGGCTTTTTACAGAAGTTTAGTTACAGTTGTGTAGGATGAGGATGTTCTACAAAGCAAATGCACAGCAGGTGACTGCAGTTAATCACTCTGCACTGAAGACTGGAAATTTGGCAAGAATAGACTTCAGATATTCTCATCACAAAAGAAAGTTAACCACAGGAGGAGATGATATGCTAATTGGTTTGACTGTTATATCACTTCACTATGCTTATGTATATCAAATCTTGTCATATACCTTAAATATATACGATTTTATTTAAAAGTATAATTTTAGCCCAGCCAGTGAGGCTCAGTGGTAGAACATCGACCTATGAACCAGGAGTTCAAGGTTTGATTCCCGGTCAGGGCACATGCCCTTGTTGTGGGTTTGATCCCTAGTGTGGGACATGCACGAGGCAGCTGATCAATGATTCTTTCTCATTGATGTTTCTTTCTCTCTTTCCCTCTCCTTTTCTCTCTGAAATCAATAAAAATATTTTTAATATATAATTTTTAAAAGCTTGCCTACTCCTGTCTAGAGCAGTGGTATGCAAACTGTGGCTCACGAGCCACATGTGGCTTGCGAGCCGTGGTTTGCCACTTGGTTGACTAATGAGTTTGCCGACCACTGCCTTAGGGAAAAACACTTAGAAAACATTTTAATAATGTACTAATGTCTTTAACCTGAAGTCAAAACTTTTGGGTAAAGGTAGTGCCTTATAGCAGTGGTTGGCAAACTCAGTCAACAGCGGCAAATCGACCTCTGGTCTAGAGCAATGCTTCATAAACGTTAATGTACACCCTGGGAGCTAGTGACAAAGGTTTTATTGGGCAGGTCTGGTTTGAGGCCGGGGAGGGGGGGATTGCATTTTTCACATGCTCTCAGGTGATACTGCTGGTACGCAGATACTGGGGATTGAGCCTGTAACAAACACTTTGTGTTTCCATCCAGAGACAGGCGTGCAACCTCAGCCATCACACATCCACACATTATCACCAGATCATTAGGAGATTTATTTGCCAAATCAAAGGATCCTTCACTTCTCAGTGGCCTCTGTCTGACTACCCCTTTCTCCCCACCTGCTAGATTTCCATGACAGCAGGGTTCCCCAAAGTAGAGTGCATCAGGTGAGGGGAGTGAAGAGAAAATATCCAAACCTTCTAGATTTATATTTTGTGCCAACTTTTTAAAATGTCAATTTGGGGGAAAGGTGTGCTATAACAGACTAATGTGTTAGTACAGTAGGCAGCACATGCACATCACTTATAGAATAATGTGCTTTATCATTTATCATCCTATATAATAAAAGGCTAATATGCAAATTGACCGGTGGAACGACCAGTCGCTATGACACACACTGACCACCAGGGGGCAGACACTCAACGCAGGAGCTGCCCCCGGTGGTTAGTGCTCTCCCACAAGGGGAGTGCTGCTCAGCCAGAGGCCGGGCTCACAGTTGGCCCACACAGCAGTGGTGGTGGAGCCTCTCCCACCTCCACAGCAGTGCTAAGGATGTCAGCTGCCAGGTTAGGCCTGCTCCTAAGGCAGTCAGACCTCCTCTGAGGGCTCCCGGACTGTGAGAGGGCACAGGACGGGCTCAGGGACCGCAGCCTGGGCTGTGCTGTGTTTCTGAGTCAGGCCTCAGCACAGCTTGTTTCTCGCAGGCACACCAGTGAGTGTTCCAGGGAGAAAAGGAGTGAATGCCAGTTGCACAGTGTCAGGGCACCCTGCTGAAGTTTTGGGGAAAAAAGGGGGTGGTGCAGGGTGTGTAGAGCGTGGAATGCCAGAAAAAGGCTTGCACAAGGTTAGTGATAATCACAACAAAGTTTGTTATCATTTATTGAACACCTACTACTTGCCAGCATCTATTCAAAGTTTTATAAGCAGATTATTTCATGTAATCTTTGTGAGGTTGGTACTGTTACTAACTTCTCTTGTATGAAGGAAGAAAGTGATGCTCAGAGAGGCACAGTGACTTGCCTGAGGGGACCGGAATTGAGGGAAGACTGGTTTTCAGGGATAATGATTCTCTGTAAATGCAATGAGACCCCCATGAAATACCAGTGGATTTAAAAACATGTGCAGTCTGAGCAAACCACACATTAGAACTGTTTATTAACAATAACATTTGCTTCTTTTTGTTGAGCTCTTACTCTATGTCAAGAACCTTCTATCCAAGCCCTCTTTAACCTCCAAAAGACTCTGAAGGCTCGGGCACACCTCCCCTTCCTCTGAGCTCCTGCTCCTCCAGGACTCCAGTGCTTTGGGGAGGAGGTGGGCAGGGTGGGGACCAGCTGAGCAGAAGTCCATAGGCCCCACCTAAAGGGGGTGTCCTTTCCCAGCTCTGACCAATTGTTGCCATGGCTCAGTATAAGTGACCTCTGACCAGATCTTCAGATTTTCAACAGAAGGCAGAAATCTGGATTTATACCTAAAATCTCCTGATATAATACCCTGACAACAATTCAAAAAAATTTTTTAAAACATAGCATGGAGGCCAAAACCAGTTTGGCTCAGTGGATAGAGCGTCGGCCTGCGGACTGAAAGGTCCCAGGTTTGATTCTGGTTGGGGGCACATCTCCAGTAGGGGGTGTGCAGGAGACAGCTGATCGATGTCTCTCTCTCTCTCATCGATGTTCTCTATCTCTCTCCCTTCATCTCTGTAAAAAATCAATAAAATATATTTTAAAAACACACACACACACAAAAAAAAAAAACACAGCATAGACCAAACAACTCACTGTCCTGGGTGAGCTGGCTTTGGCCAGAAGACCTCTGCACTCAATGGTAACTTGCATTTTTATTTTCTGGTTCATATTTCCTCTGAGGGACTGAAATGCTGTATCTCCTGAAAGAGCTGGGACATGAGTTCTGTTAATACCCCATCTTACAGAGGAGGAAACTGAGTCTCAGAAGTAAGTGCACACCCAGGGCCACAGGGGCTGCTGCTGTGGAGGGAGGAGGAGGAGACTGGTGTCTGCCCTGTTCCTTCCAGCTCTGGCCGTTCCCCCTGTGCCCAGGAGAATAATCCAGACCCAAGCTCCCTGGGGAGGGCCTTCTTTATCCACGAGGGCCCAGGACGCAGAGGTGGGAGCTGTGGGTCTCGGCCACCCTGACCCTCCTCTCTGCACAGGTCTTTCCAAAGCAGACATTGGTATCAGCCCAGGTGAGCATGGGTGCCAGGGCTGGGAGCAGGTGGAGAGGACACCCCATGGACATGAGGTGCTATCAATGAGCCCAGCTGCCTGGGCTGCAGGCCGCCTCACCTGACAACTGAGCTTCCTGACAGCCCTCCAGCTCCCCTCCCCCCACCTTCTGGGTGCTGTTCTCCTCTGTATCGTGTGGCCACTAAAGCAGCCCAGAGAAGGGAAAGCAGAGCTCAGGCACGTGAGGTGTGGCAGCAGGAGGAGAAGGTGATGAAAGTGACTGAGCCTTTCTACGGGCCGCCTTCCCGGACACTGAGAGACACTTCCTCCCGACCCTCTGGGGTACCTGGGGTCCAGCAGTGTGGGTGGGTAGGGGGACCCACACAACGGTGGCCCCCAGAGCCTCCCCTCCTGCTCCCCTGGCTGGCTCCCAACGCTGATCTGGGCAGGAGGCAGCAGGGTAGTGAGTTTGTGGGTGGCTGGATTGGGGCCAGCGGAGCGAGCAGCCAGATTGAGTGGGAAGGTGACAATGTATTCTTTTAAAGAGAGAAAGTGGGGGAAAATGAGCCTTGAGCTCCACTGGTGTGTTCTCTCCTTAATAAGCTCAGTGGTCCCAAGGGCTCTGACTCCCATCCCTGCAGGAGGACCTTGGGGGCCTTTGGTGCTGCTAATTGAAGCAAAAGACCTTGCAGTTTGGCAGCTTGGTTTCCAGAGCAACAAGCTCCTTTGTGCATCCTTTTCCCACCCTCCCTCTGTCACCTCCTGGGCCTCTTCTCTTAACCACCCCGCGCTTTACCCCACATGCTTCTTTCTCTCTCATACCTTTGCACACACTGTTTGGCTACCTGGGACACTCTTTCTCTTGTTTTTATTCAACTCCCAGGGAGCCTCTCTGACCGCCACATGGAGGTGATGTGTCCCTTTTAGGTGCCCCTGTGACAACATCCTGTATTTCCTCCGTCTGGGGAGGGGACTCTGGTGCCTGTTATAATCACCTCCTTGAAGACAGGGGCAAGGCAGCCACCAGTTCAACTAGGAAGAGAAAAGAAGCAAACAAATAGTTGGCTGCCAAAATCATTTGGGGGCTGCTCCCTCAAGTTTCTGCCTGCACAACACATCCACAAATTACATGTTAGTGACATCTTGATGTGGGTGCTTATTTTCTTAATATCGGTGTCCATAGGCAAGCGGGCAGAGCCACCTCTGTGTAGTTTGCCACACAGTACCTCCTGCATGCAACCGGCTGCCTGAGACCAAGTACGTGCTCACGTGTTGAATGAATAAGGGAGGGAATGAAGAATCCAGCCAGTCACAACTGAGACAAAAGGAAGGGGGCATGAACGTAGCTGAAATCTCTAAATTAGATCTGGAGCCAGACAGCCTGGCTTCATCACTTAGCTCTGTCCCTTAAGAGCTGTGTGCTCTTAGGCAAGTTACTCAGCCTCTCTGTGATTTTGGTTTCTCAGTCTGTGGACTGGGGGCGACCTACATCATAGGATGTGTGTAGACTCATAAATGGATAAGTGCAGAAACACTTGACACAATGCCTAGTTCTGATGAAAACTCGGTTGGCCTGGTTGCTCTGTTGCCATTACTACCCGTCAAGCTATAAAACGTAGAAATCCCTTCACAAGAAAGACATTAATCAAAGCTACTTTGGAGGTTAGGTTGATGAAAGATGTTCCTGTGGACCTTCTATTCCAAGTTTCTAAAAGTCCCAGAGGAAAAGTGAGTATGGGAGGGGCGGGAGGAGGGGGTGGATACCAGGCAGAGTGGAATTTATTACTCTGCGGTGCAAGCACAGGCTCCTGTTGCCTCCCAGGTCCTCCCAGTTAAAGGCCTTTGCCTGCTCACGTGGAAAGGGGAGTAATTGAGCAATGACCTGTCACAGCCTCATTTTCTGGTATGTTTCACTCCAGGAATCCACCATCATCGTTTGCTTGGGGGAAAAAATCAGATGGATCAGGAGGGAGGAGTGGTGAGGGAGTGTTAGTAGCTCTGTGGGGCCACACCTTGGGGAGAAAGTTTCCACAGGAGGACTTGCTCTTAAAACAGTCCTCAGGCTTAGAGCCCTGGAGAATCCTCAGAGCTTCCTGGGAGCAGGGATCCTCCCTCCTCTCCCAGCTGCCCCCAAAGCATCTAACTAACCATCCAGTCCTCCCGGCCAAGCCTGACTCAGCCAGTGAGTGAATGAGTGAGTGATTCTACAGGCTCTGACCTTTGGCCTGGCACACGGTAGACCAGTGCTCCCAGACCTTCCATGCACACAAACGTTGGGAGTCTTGTTAAAATGCAGATTCTGACTTGGTGAGGCTGGGACAGGAGTGCTGAGATGCTGCCGATCTTTTTTCTTTCTCTTTTTAATCCTCAGTCAAGAATATTTTTCCACTGAATTTAGGGAGAGCGGGAGAGAGGGAAAGACAGAGAGAAACATCAATGTGAGAGAAAAACATTGATTGGTTGTCTCCTGAACACACCCTGACCAGGGGCCGGGCCTGCAACTAAGGTATGTGCCCCTGACAGGAAATTGTACCCGGGACTCTTCGATCCGCAGGCTGACGCTCTATCCACTGAGCCAAACTGGCTAAGGCAAGATTCTGCATCTGTAACAAGCTCCCTGATGATGCTGATGCTGCCCTTTCCAGCTGTTGTGCTAAATCTGGAAAATCAAGCGTCAGCCTGCCTTCAGTGTTCAGTGAGAAAAGCCATCCCAGAGTCAGGACACATGGATGGGGCACACACCCTTCTCTCCACTGTCTCTAAAGGGAACAGTTTCCCAAAAGAAACAGTGAGTGATTCCCTGGCACGTATTTAGTCATTGAGAATTAGTTATTTTGTACCTAGCTGTGCCAGGCACTGGGAGACAGATGTTACAATAGTCGTTGACCTGAATGGGGCACAGGGACTAGCCTTTAACAAGAATCCACAGGGATGTGTGAAAGGAGTCAGGAATGAGACTGTGGCCTCATAGAGCAGAACCCTTGATGGTCTACCATCTGGGAAAGAGACTCCAAGAGGAAAACCCAACACAAAAAACTCCTCCCATTGTCAAATGGGAGATAACAAATGTCCATTTCATCCCAAACTCTCTTCTCCAGCATCCTTTGGTGTGGTCTGTACCATTAAATTTAAATACAGTGAAAAGAGTAATATGCAAATTGATCATCACTCCAACACACAAGATGGCCACCCCCATGTGGACACAGATGGCCACCGCAAGATGGCTGGTAGGGGAGGGCAGTTGTGGTCAATCAGGCCAGCAGGGGAGGGCATCTGGGAGGGACCATGCCTGCAAAGGAAGGCAGTTGGGGGCAATCAGGCCAGCAGAAGAGGGCATCTGGGAGGGACCAGGCCTGCAAAGGAGGGCAGTTGGGGGCAATCAGTCCTGCAGGGGAGGACAGTTGGGGGCCATCAGGCCAGCAGGGAAAGGCAGTTGGGGGCAAACAGGCTGGCAAGGGAGGGCAGTTAGGGGTGACCAGGCTGGCAGGAGAGTGGTTAGGGAGTGATCAGACTGGTAGGCAGAAGCCATTAGGGGCAATCGGGCAGGTAAGCAGGCAAACAGTTGGGAGCCAGCAGCCCTGGATTGTGAGAGGGATGTCCAAAATTGGAGAGAGTACAGGCTGCGCTGAGGGACACACACATCTACCCTCCCACCCCCATGAACGAATTTCATGCACTGGGCCTCTAGTAGTGTATAGTAATAATACGTTTTAACTCTGAAATTAGAGAAATAACCCAAACTCTACTTTTAATCAGTTTTGTGGTCTGTGGCTTAATTTTTGTTAAAATACAGATAAGCTGAGAAACGTTGATATCTGCTGTGGTGTTTTGTGTTACTGTGCTGTGGGGTTATTTTATATTTTTGGAGTTCTGCCTTCCATCCAGGGCTAGGTTTCTACTGACATTTAGGATTGGAAAGTTCTTTGTGGTGGAAGGGGAGGGCTATTCTGTTCATTGTAGAATGTTCAGCAGCATTCCTGGCCTCTACCAATTGGATACCTATAGCACCTCATTTTAAAAATATATATGTTTTTATTGATTTTACAGGGAGAGAGAGAAACATCAGTGAGAGAGAAATATCAATCTGCTGCCTCCTGCATGCCCCCTACTGGGGATTGAGCCAAAACTGGGGCATGTGCCTTGACCAGGAATTGAACCAGTGACCTCTTGGTGCATGGGATAAACATGAGTTACACCAACTGTGCACCCCCCAGTTTTTAACAACCGAAAAAGTCTCTAGACATTATTCAATGTCCCTGGGGGTGAAAAATGCCCCTAAATCATTGCTCCAGGGTGAACAACGAGGGAGGCTTAGGATGTGGGACTTTCGCTTTTAAAACTGGGACTGCCCGAGGCAAACTGGGATGATTTGGCCACCCTACTCGCACCTCTAATAGGAATAGGACAAGCAGGAGGTGAGTTAGCACCAGAAATACCATCCTCTTTGCCCATTAGTCCAGCCAACTCCTGGCACATCAATTTGGTTACAGTGATGGGTGGAAAGGAGATGGAATGTGTTTGCTGCTTCCATCCACGTGAAGGACAAACTGCTCCAAAGTAGTCAAGCCTCCCTATGTAGAAGGCAGTGCCTGCAAGTCCCCACAGAGAGCTCGTAACACACAGCATCCCAAAGGGTCCTTCAGCCTCTTGGCCAGCACTGTCCAAAGGCATTGCAGCAATGACCTCCTGGACCAGTGCTCTCAGCTGAGAAAGGAAGAGAACAAGCCCTGAGGGGCCGGGACCTGAGGACACGGAGCCCGCTGAACTCTCACGCACAGCTCTCTCCTCTGCCATGTAGAGGAGAATCAAGGGGGCAATTGTGCATCAGTTTAGAAAATAGCACACATGGCCCTAACTAGTTTGGCTCAATGGATAGAGCATCGGCCTGTGACTAAAGGGTCCCAGGTTCAATTCCAGTCACGGGCATGTACCTTGGTTGCAGGCATGTGCCCAGTAGGGGGTGTGCAGGAGGCAGCTGATCGATGTTTCTCTCTCATTGATGTTTCCAACTCTCTATCCCTTTCCCTTCCTCTCTGTAAAAAATCAATAAAAAATTAAAGAAAGAAAATAGGACACATTGAAAGACAATTGGCCAGGACCAACCAGCAGCTGACCCTGGTCAGATGGAAAAGCCCCGTGGCTCTGACAGGAAGCACAGCTCGGAACCTGTCTGCTTAGTGTAGCTCTATTGATTAATGCAACTGTCCCCTTCTTCAGAAAAAGGCATGGAGGCGCGCACACACACTGTCAATTTTGCATTTAATTTCCGGGGATTCCCTAGACTCCTGAAGCGCACCAGCCCGATTATGAAACCCTAAGCTAGTCATTAATAATCATCCTATTACAGAGTGATCCATATATGCCAAGTGCTCTGCAAATTTATTTGGCTCAGCTAGCAACCTTTGGTGAGGTCTGTATCGTTAAATACAATGTTCTAGCAATGTCCCCAGTGCTAAACCCAGTGAAGTGGGTGCTAAAAGCTGATTAGCCACTCTCAGCCCTGCTGATTTCCCCGTGAGGAAGCATCATAGGCGTGGCCTTTAAGATCAAAGACTTTGGTATCAGGAGGCCCAGGTTCAAGTCCCTACTCTGCCACTTACTGGCAGGATAACCTTGGCCAAGTCTACCTGTCTAAGCCAGTGTTTCCCCAATATGAACTTGGCACATCATAAATGCTCAATAACTGTTGTCTACTACCTTTTTGATTCTGCTCGTATAGTGGCTTAAAAAGCAAAGACTCTACAACTGTGAGCACTGCAGAAGCAACCTAAAGATCAGCCAATTTGCTGAGAAGGGAAGGAGTGTGTATATCACACAGCTCCTCAGGTGGAGAGCTGGTGGCTGGGACTCGGGCATCAAATGTCACCTGTGGCCACTGCCTGACCTCACAGATTAGCCACTCAACCTAGTTCAAGAATGGTTCTCAGCATGCCTTCCTCCCGCCAGCCATCTGGACTTAGGGCTTAAAAAAACAACATGCGTCCGCCAAGGGCTGCCAGCGGGGCTGGAGTTGGGGAGAACTTTATTGTCTCAAATGTGGGCTTTCCCTTTAAGCTTCTTCAGAATTAAGAACAAACCTCAGCAGTTCGATTGGCTAATGATAAAAATAGTGTTGGCTGTAGTTTGTCAATAAACACATGGAAGAAATGCCCACCCTTGCAAGAGAACCTGACTTGCAAAGGGGAACAAGATACCATGTTTTGCTTATAAAATTGGCAAAGATTGCCATTAAAGTGGTAGCACTGTGAGATGGGCACTCAGACATTAACGTGGGAGTAAAAATTGCTTTCAGGAGGCAATTTAGCAAATTGTATCAAACCTTCAAAATCTCTCCTCAGAAAATCATGAGAAATGCTCAAAAGGCTTTATGCCCATGGCTGTTCATCTCCGCGTAATGGGTAATTGTTGTTTAAAAGGGGAAACAATCTAATTACCCTCAAATAAGGGAATGATTACATAAACTCTAGAGGGGCCACTCAGCGGAATATTCAAGAGCTATTTAAAACAATGTTTACTAAAATTTACCATGTATGGGGGAATGCTCAGACTCTAATTTTTAGAAATCAGAATATTAACTGGTGTGTATAATACAATATAATTATAATTGTATTTTTTTTTAATCAAAACCCGAGGATATTTCCCCATTGATTTTTAGGGAGGAAGGGAAAAGGAAAAGAGAGAGAGAGAGAGAGAAACATTGATGTGAGAGAGATACATCAATGGTTGACTCCTGCAGAAGCCCTGACCCCAGCAGGGGATGGAGCCTGCAACTGAGGTGCATGCCCTTCACCAGAATTGAACCCAAGATTCTTCAATCCATAGGCTAACTCTCTAACCACTGAACAAACTGCCAGAGCCACAATTGTATTTTTTAAATATATTTTTATTGATTCAGAGAGGAAGGAAGTGGGAGAGAGAGGTAGAAACATCAATGATGAGAGAGAATCATTGATCGGCTGCCTCCTGCACACACGCACACACACACACTGGGGACCGAGCCCACAACTCAGGCATGTGTCCTTGACCAGAACTGAACCTGGGATCCTTCAATCTGCAGGCTGACACTCTATCCACTGAGCCTAACTAGCTAGGGCCACAATTGTATTTTTAAAAAATCACTTCATTCAAGCATGGCATGAAGAAAAATGGACCAAAGTAGTGACATTTTCCTGGTGTTCTATAATGAGCATATATTACTTTGATTGATTTGTAAATGCTGGTATACATGTGTTTTTTGGACCTCAAGGGTAGAATTGCATTAATCATAATGGACATGTTTTACTTTCACTCTTGAAAATATGTCAGAAGCTGTAGAAACAATATTGGCAGTGCCCGCCTTCCTCCCAGCCTATTTCATTTCTGTCTTCAGCCATGCCAGCGCTGCCCCAGGCTTCTCTGTGCCCACTGTTCTGGATGGAGTTCAAAGGCCACAGTTATCGATTTCTCCCTCTCACTAAGACCTGGGCTGAGGCTGACTTGTGCTGTTCGGAGTTTTCCGCCAGCAGGAAGTCCACCAAACTGGCCTCCATCCACAGATGAGTAGAGTCCTTGGTCCTCCACAGCCCAACCAAGTACCCCCTTTGGAAAGGGGAGTGGAGAATGGCATTTGCCACTGGTGCTTCTCTTTAGTAATTGAAACTGACTTTTTAAAAAAATATTTTTTTATTGATTTCAGAGAGGAAGGAAGAGAAACATAAGTAATGAGAGAGAACCATTGATTGGCTGTCTCCTGAATGCCCCCTAATGGGGATGGAGTCTACAACTGGGAATTGAACCCGGATATTGAACTGTGACCTCCTGGTTCATAGTCAACAACCACAGCCATGGCAGCTAGGCGAAACTGAACTTTTATCCAACTCAATTTCTCATCAAAATGGTCATTGGCTACAGAAGGCAAAGCATTTAGTAAGAGGAACAAAGAGTGTGCTGGAAGATCCATCTTTGTAAGTGTTGATCTTATGCTGTACCCTGCTCTTAATCATAGGGGGTGAGCCCTATACTATAGCTCACACGATATATACATAAAGAATATAAGTAGTAATAGCTGATGTTTATTTGCTAAGTGTTACTATATATCATCTTATTAAGCCTCCCTCAAACTAAATCAGGTAGGTGTCTCCATTTTACAGATATGGAATCTGAGTCTCCAAAAAGGTAAGTAACTTGCTCAAAGTCCCTTTGAGAAAGCTATAAAGTGATGAAGCTCAGCTTTGAACCTAAGCAGTCAAATTCCATAGTTTACCCACCAAGGCATCCTTCAGCATCCTCTGTCTCCTAAGCTCCAGCCACACTGACCATCTCAGAGTTCTGCAATCTGGCCCAACCCTTTTATACCTCCATATGTTTGCACATACTATTCCCTCTGCTGGGAATTCCCATCCATATCTTTTACTCCAGGTAAATACTTCCTCAACCTTCAAGACGTAGCTTTGCCACCCTAGCTAGTATGGCTCAGTGGATAGAGCATTGGACTGCAGACTGAAAGGTCCTGGGTTCAATTCTGGTCAAAGGCACATGCCTGGGTTGCAGGCTCTATCCTCAGTTGAGGGTGTGCAGAAGGCAGCCAGTCAATGATTCTCTCTCATCATTGATGTATCTATCTCCCTCTCCCTCTTTCTTCCTCTCTGAAATACATATATATATATATATATATATATACATATATATATATATATATATATACAAACACTACCAGAGGCCATGGTTCAATTCTTGGTCAGGGCACATGCCCAGGTTGCAGGCTCAGTCCCTAGTGGGGGTTGTACAGGAGGCAGTTGATCAATGATTCTCTCTCATCATTGATATTTCTATCTTTTCCCCTCTCTCTTCCTCTCTGAAATCAATAAAAATATTTTTTAAAGCCATAGCTCTGACAAAAGAGTAAATGTGCCACTGATTCTAATGGAAGCCTTTCCTCTAGCCGGCCCTCAGGAAGGACAGTCAGGCTCCTCAGTTCATTGGCATCAGAAGGATTTTCTGCAAATCCAGGGGTCTTGCAGCCATTTCTGGCCCAACTCCTGTTCTGCCTCAACTTACCTTCTTCCTCTCTTCTCAACTCCCCTTCCTTCCTCTCTTATACTAACATCCTCCCCCTTTCCTCTCTTTTACAGGAAGTTTTCCACATTGGCATAGAATGCTTTCCTGAAAACGTGAACAAGAGTGGAATTCCAACAATGATTTGTTATCAATGAGGTTTTTGTTCTCATAAAACAGGACACTATTATAAAATTTCCAATTACATCTTGTCTTTGAGACACAGTTCAGTTCTATATTTCTGGAATTTTCTTCATGCTTTTAAATTTTGTCCTTTCCTTCACAATTAACCACACATCAGCATATGTCCGTGGAGTGTCTGATTGAAGTTCAAGTTCATGGTTCTTACCTAATAATTTTCATCTTTGTTTCAAGCAACAGCTGAATTGAATTAAGTTTATCTGCTCTCCTTATTATTTGCAGTTACACCTTGGGCCTTTCTATTTTCTAGTTATTTTGTCCAGATATGGGGAGAATGTAACAAAATATTGAAATTGATTTTCAAGCAGGAGCTGTTGAACAAAGACAGCGATAGCACTAAACTGACCGGGCGGCTCCTCCACAGATGGCTGCCCAGATGCATGCTCAGCAGTTGATGCAGGCACCCCTGGATTGTGCATCAGAGGGCATTTAGGATGCCAGTGCCCAGCCTGCTGGGGAGGACCAACGTCAAAGACCTGTTGGACCAAAGAACACTTTGTCCCCAGAAATCCTACCACTCCTTTTTTTAAATCCTCATCCAAAGATAGTTTTCAATTGATTTTTAGAGAAGGAATGGAAGGGAATGAGGAGGGGGAGAGAGAGAGAAAAACACACACACACACACACACACCAGTGTGAGAGACACACACTAATTGGCTGCCTCCCACATGTGCCCCAACTGGCACCAGGGATTGAACCTATAACCCAGGTATGTGCCCTTGATGGGGAATAGAACTGGAACCCTTTGGTCCAGGGGCCAATGTTCTAATCTCTGAGCAAAACGATTTGGGGCCCTACCAGTCCTTTTTTGTCTCTTCTTGGTATCGCCAATATAACCCATCTTGTTTGCTAGGTTGTTTTTGTTTGTTTGTTTGTTTGTTTGTTTTTTGTTTTGAGATGGCTATACATTTTTAGGATGAATAGCATTACTGAGGCCTAATCTGAGCTGGCATGGATCAAATCCAGAGGTGCCCCTGGGATGACAGCCATATCCAGGTGACCTAATAAAAAAAGAAAAAGGAGAAAATAGGACAGAATTGTATCCTGTCCTCTATTTACTCTGGTCCAGAAAGGTTAACAAGGTTTTCAGATTTCAACGCCACCCTGTGAGCAGAGGCAACAAGTGACAACGCTGCTGTTTCTTCCCTTCACAGCTGGGAGAAGAATGTCTTCATGCATGACCTCATGAAAAGCTGTGTTCCTGGGATCCCAGCTGACAGCTGGAGGGGCCTTCACAATCATAGACAGGTGAGGAAGCGATGGCCAAAGCTCCGGCCGAGATTCCATTCCCATTTAACCAGCCTTTCATGTGGAACTTGTGTTCCAGGTCATGCTAGGTGCCCAGCAGACAGAGAAATCAGACACCAACGTGCCTCAGTTAGAATTTGACAAATATTGTGGCAGTGGATATGATAGGAACATACAGCATGGTCAGGGAAGGCCTCTGTTTGGCTTGGGTGCTCCAAAAAGCAGACATAGGGAATGTCTTCAGACAGTGATGTGGGTTGAGACCTGAGAAAGGAGAGGGAGGGAAGACCCGGTAGGAAGAGTCTCAGGCCACAATATAGTGGTGAGAAGGTCTTGGCTAGGCCCCTGGGGAGTCTCCAGGCAAAGGAGGCCCAGGAGAGAATTGGGCCAGCGCTCGTACCTCTGACATGCTGAGTAACTGACAAGTTATGGCACAGCTGGAGGGAGCGAGGTCTGGCTGTGAATGCCATGGTGGTCCAAAGGGGCCGTGGGTCCAAAGGGGCCAGGAGCTGAGGCTGTCAGTCAACCATGTTCCCTGCAGCTGGCTCTCCAGCTCTAAGCAGTGCCGTCCGTGGCTGCCACGGCCTCCCTGCATCAGAGACATTTAAGCTAAAGTCTAATGGACAGACAAGAGTCAGCCAGAGGACTAGCATTCCAGGTAGAGGGAACAGCATGGGCAAAGGTTCTGAAGTGAGAGAGATCATGGCACTTTCAAGGACACTAAAGACCAGTGTGTCTGAGATACACAGTGGGACAGGGGTGGGTGGGAAAGGGTGGAGAATAAGATTGCAGAAGATGGCTGGGGCTGAATCTCAGACCTGGCAAGACCACAACAGACTCCACCCAGAGATTTGGTCCCCAGACTTTCCCTGGGCAAACTGCAAACTGTCTCTATTTTGCCTGCATGCGTTTGGCCCTGCCTCAGAGCACTGTAGGGGACAGGGTTCCAGTTCCAGCTCCTAATCTGCCAAGTAGTGGCCTCCAAGTGATTTTGAGATTTTTTTTTTTTTACCTTTGAGCTCCAGTTTCCTCAACTATAAAATCAGGCTGATAATAATGGTGCCTTATTGTAAAAAAGTAAAAAAGCTGATGTATGTAAAGTGCTTAGCCTGGCGTCTTAAAAGAACTTGTCAAGGAGGGTACAAATTGCTTGCAAAGTAGCAGAAGTAACTAACAGTAGTAGAGATGGGTGTTTTTTTTTTCAGTAGAGATAGGTTGTTGTTTTTTAAATCAAAGAATTCATGTGGCAAGAACCCATATAAAAGTTGTAATTTAAAAATTTCTATTTATAATAGTAACTTTAAAATTGAATAAATAATACACTTTTTTAGAGTTTAAGGAACTTGTATTACAAGATCTAAGAATAATAATGAAAAAAATACAGCAAAAGGGCTGTTTTTTTTCCTTTTGAGGGCTAGGCACCATGTGCCAAGCACTAGTTAAGTCCTTTGCATGTTTTAATCATTCAATCCTCACAATACCGCTCTGAGCAAGATACCAACCCCATTTTACAGGTGTGGAAACTGAGGCTTAGAGAGGTTAAGTCACTTGTCTAGATTGCAGAGCCAGAAAGTGGGTGGAGCTGGAATCTCAAGCTCTAGTCTCTCTCTCTCTCTCTCTCTCTCTCTCTCTCTCTCTCTCTCTCTCTCTTTATTTATCTCTCTCTCTCTATCTTACACACACACACACACACACACACACACACACACACACAGAGCAAGCTATTCCCATTATCTGATGTGGCCTCCATAATCATTGGTTGGTACTTTGGGGAGAGTTTTTTAAACACTTGAAAAAATGGAGAAATGAAATCATGGAATGATAACACCTGCAGCTGGAAGTTCCTTTTGTCTGTAAGACTGTGTCTCTGACCATTCATTGAGCCAGTCCTGCCCTGTTGGAGTGAGCCCAATTCTAACATTATCTTGTAGCTGTGCCTAGTGTAGAGTTGACACTCAGTAACTCTAAAGCACAGAAGAGATAAATCTCCTTGACAGAGATTTTACACAGAATGGTTGCTTGGTCATAAGTAACAGGAAACCCAATTAAAACTGGCTTAATAAATAAAAAGGGTGGTGGGGCTGGCTGGTATTACTCAGTGGTTGAGCGTCGACCCATGGAGGTCAGAGTTGGATTCCTGGTCAGAACACATGCCTGGGTTGATGGTTCAATCTCCAGAAGGGGGCATGCAGGAGGCAGCCCATCAGTGATTCTCTCTCATCATTGATGTCTCTATCTCTCTCTCCCTATCCCTTCCTTTCTGAAATCAATTCACACACACACACACACACACACACACACACACACACACACAGGCTCTTGGCTTTCATTCCTGGAGCAAGTGTCTCTGTTCGCTATCCTGAGCTATTTCTTTGTTTCTGTAGCAGAAAGCCTGTAGCACTTGCCAACCAATCTAGTTATGCTTATAGAATCTAGTCATCTGATTCTTCACTCCTGTTAGTGTATTTCCTCCCCCAAGACACTCTCCTGGTTCCCTCCATGAAAATGGACACGGCCTTGTGCCAGGGCTGTCTGTGTTCTACACATCATCACTCATCACCAGCCTGGAGGGAGGCGATCCTGAGCCCCCTCTAGTTGCCTGCTTCCTCAGACTGCTCCCAGGATCAGTGGTTCCAGATCAGGGTCTCTGGAAGTGGTTGCTGAGACAGAGTTTGGAGTAAATGTTTATTAGGGATCAATACGTGTGAAGAGAAGGCAGAGAAGAAGTGGAACTGAGCCATGGCCTGACAAATTATCCGCCAACCTGCTAGGGAGATGTTGGGTCAATATTAGCCATCACAGCAGACCACATAGGGCTGAAATGGTGAGGGCTTTAGACGGGAACTTCACTCAGTCAGTGGTGTGGGCTTCTGAGAAAAGGATGTGACTTCACTTACAGCATCTCTCTGGGGCTGAGGCTGACCCTGAAGGAGATGATGACATCCAGCTTTCTCCTCCCCCGAAGCAACATCTGGGTGGTGCATCTCCGTATTACCACATCTGAAATAAAACAGACGTAGGTTCAAATCCCACCCCTGCCACCTACTGTGTGTCCTCATGGAAGTGGCTTGTCCTTTCTGAGTTTCTGTTTCCTCCTTCGTAAACATGGAAACAGCCCCTTCCAGCTTTTACTGTGAGTTATCAGGCAGCTTTGGGAAAGAAAAAGTCTGCAGAGATTACTTCTCCAGAAAAACCAACATTTATTCCTCGAGCATCACAACTATCTCTATTTTCTCCACTTTGGCTGGAACTCTTTCTAAACCATCTTATACACTTCCTTGCTTTCTTAAACAGAAGATACCAAGAGGATTTGACTTCTCTTGATGACACAGGGTTATGTGGGCTGCATCTACCTCAGGTGTTTTTGTCTCCTGTCATCGTATCTTGGTGTCATTGTGCCTGTCTCTGACAGCTCACAGAATCCCCCATCTTTTCTAGGATGTTACTGCTAAGATGCTATGGGAGGGAATAATGAGAGATTCGTGACAACAAATGAATGGATGGATGCATGGATGAATAGATGCATGAATAGAATGAATAGAGATGATAGATATTTGTAGAGATCTGGATGGATGGGTGGGTGGGTGGATGGATGGATGGATGGATGGATGGATGGGCAGGCAGACAAGAAGGCAATGAGGAATCAACTCTAAATCTCAAACTGGGAAGAGGTCAAAAACACAGAAGGCTGACCGCACCCTCAGGGCAGTTGTCTCAGAGAAGGACAGGCTACACCTCACCCCTGTGAGGGGTCCTTGGAGGGAGTGTGTTTCTCCTATGCTCAGTGTATAAGCAGGGTGTTCTCTGTGGGGCTGTAAAAGAGACTCTGGAGATGCGTCCACTGTGAAAATAATCAGATGGGGCATAGTTAAGTGATTTGACCAATTTGAAGGATAATAATTTTTAAAGCAACAGGGAAGTCAGACCTATGTTATTTAGAACCAAATTTCAGAGCCAACAGCCCAATGTTCATCTTTTTAAAGAGAGTCTGACTAGCTGGGGTGCTCTTTGAGGAAGCCCTATCTTCCCTCTCCCGATCCTCACAAATGAGTTAACATGTGAGATGTTCACAGAAGATTCCAGAGCTTTCTTTTTCAACCCAGGGTTAGCCACACAGCTCTTCTTCCTAACATCCACTGAGCATCAGGGACGTTAGCCATGGAAGCTCATTTCTTTCAACAGCCCCACAGCAGGAGCTCTACCAGCCATGTGTTATGAATGTGGACATCTCCCTTTGTCTATGGCATAGTGAGGTGGGGACCATTGCTCTAAAGTAACTGACAGTTAGGTAAACTATGGCCCATTTGTTCAGGGAACTTTATGTAGCCTGTATATACAGACTGACAGTTGAGGGGTAAAAGCAAGTTGCAGAAATAGTTGGGCATATAGTTGAGGGGTAAAGCAAGTTGTGGAAATATGGATAAAACATTATGTCACTTACATATCTAAAATCTCCCCCAAAGAATTACACTTCTTATTTCTGTAGACACATATAACTGTCAATACGGAATAAAAAGCCTGGAAGGATTCACACAAAAGTGTAAAACTAAGGGCCTCAGGGATGGGGGTAACATTCCCAAGGGTAAACTTAAGTGTGCTCTGTAATTTTTAATGTTTGACAATGACCATATATTCATATATCTGTGTGTAGTTAAAAATATATAGCCACGGAGAATCCAAGATGGCGGCATAGGTAAACACCTACACTGCTGCCTTGCACAACAATTTCAAAACTACAACTAAAAGACAGAACGGACATTATCCTGAACCACAGGGAAGCTGGCTGAGTGGAAATTCTACAAATAGAAGGAAAGAGAGGGGCTCACAAAGACCCAGAGGATCTGCAAAAAGCTGAGGTACTGAGATGCGCTTGTGGAGACAGCGGGTGCCGGAGTGCCTGGCTGGCTTTCTCTGGCGGGAGGGAGACACAGACTCAACGGCATTGAACCCCTTATCCTATGACACTAAACCCCAGATCCAGCCGAAACTCATATGGGGGAAGTTTGGACTGTGAAAAGGGAGAAGTGCACGGAAATTTAAGGGAGTCGCAAAAGATCAGAAGTCTGGTGGCGAGCACGGCACTGCGTGCAGAGGGCCAACTGCTGATTGTGCTGCTGGCTTTCACGAGTGGGCTGGAGACAGACCCTCCCAACTGTGCCACTTCTAACTCTACTAAACCCCAGTTTCGGGTGAAACCCTGGGGACCCAGACTCATATGGTCCCAGAGCACAGGGGAGCCGGAAAGGCAACAGTCTAGAGGCACTGCGAGGGTGCGCACACAGGGACCGCTCCAGCAATTACCCAGTCACGTGAGACTCAGGGGCCGTGAGGGTGGGGCCAACTGGAAGGCAAGGCAGTTCCTTAAGCCCTGAGACTCCACTCATCCCAAGCTCAATAAAGAGGCTTTTGCAGTTTTGCAAGTCTGGTATCATAAGGCTGAATCCACACAGAAGTTCTCTTGGCATAGTGAAAATGCCAAGACAAGGGGTCACAAACAAAAGAAATGGAAGAAAACAAACGACTGGATATAGAGTTCTAAACGACGCTTATAAGGTTTTTCAAGAATATCCTAGAAAAGTTGGATAAAGTTAGCGAAACACAAGAGGAGATGAAAAAGAACCAACTGGAGATGAAAAAGAACCAACTAGAGATGGAACAGACCCAAGTAGAGATGACAAAGGACCAACTAGAAATTAAACATACACTGACTGAAATAAAAAATATTATACAGAGACCTAACAGCAGACTAGAGGAAGGCAAGAAGCAAGTCAAAAATTTGAAATATAAAGAATCAGAAAACACTCAACTGGAAAAGCAGGAAGAAAAAAGAACCCCAAAATGTAAAAATAATGTAAGGAGCCTCTGGGACAGCTTTAAGTGTACCAACATCAGAATTGTGGGGGTGCCAGAGGAAGAGAGAGAGCAAAATACTGAAAACCTATTTGAAGAAATAATGACTGAAAACTTCCCCCACCTGGTGAAAGAAATAGACTTACAAGTTCAGGAAGCACACAGAAACCCATATAAAAGGAATCTAAAGAGGACTACACCAAGACACATCATCATTAAAATACCAAGAGCAAAAGACAAAGAGAGAATATTAAAAGCAGCAAGAGAAAAACAGTTCATTACCTACAAGGGAGCACCCATACGACTGTCAGCTGATTTCTCAACAGAAACTCTGCAGGCCAGACGGGAATGGCAAGAAATATTCAATGTGATGAATAGCAAGAACCTACAACCAAGAATACTCTATCCAGCAAAGCTATCATTCAGAATTGAAGGGCAGATAAAGAGCTTCACAGATAAGAAAAAGCTAAAGGAGTTCATCAACACCAAACCAATATTATATGAAATGCTGAAAGGTACTCTTTTAGAAGAGGAAGAAGAAAAAGGTAAAAGATAAAAAATGATGAACAACAAATATGTATCTATCAACAAGTGACTCTAAAAATTAAGTGAATTAAAAATTTGATCAACAGAATAAACTGGTGAATATAATAGAATCAGGAGCACAGAAAGGGAGTGGACTGATAATTCTCAGGGGGAAAAGGGGGAGGGGTGTACAGGGAGAGACTGGACAAAAATCATACACTTATGGATGAGGTCAATGGGAGGGAGGGAAGGGTAGAGGGAAGGGTAGGAGTCGGATGGAGTGGAGCTATAGAGGGGAAAAAAGAGAAACAAATGTAATAATCTGAATAATAAAGATTTAATTTTAAAAATTTATATATAGCCACATTAAAAATAGTATAAGTTTTAGTCCATGCTCTCTCACAACCTCCAGGGCTGGGTTTGACTTGGCCCAGAACCAGCTAGTGATTGAGACAAACATTGATATGTTTAATATATTTATTACCAAAATGCTTTTAAGAGGGTAGTTCCAAATCCCATCCTTACCTATGCAAATAATAACATTCTTTTCTGGTACTGGTTTTCACTAATATTATTTTGATTGCCATTGAGGATGAGCATTGTAACAGGATTATAGTGTTTGTGGCCCTCTTGAGTTGGGGGGGGTCCCAGTTTTTCAGTCTCCCCTTGGCTAGGAAATGCCCACCTCCCATAGCCCAGTGACTATTTAATTAGCACCTGCCCCTTACAGAACCAACCAGGCACCCAGCAAACTCCCCATCTGCAGGAGCCTGTACTTCTCCCACGCCCTCCGGAGTTACTGCTCTGCCTTAAAATAGAAAGACTGAAACATCGGCCTGTCAGCCAAGTCTTAGGGAGCACTGGTGCGTATTGATGATGCCTTTTATCCACAGGTGCAATGCCCCAGCTGTGCGGCAAGCACAGGTGCAGGGAAGAGATGAGAAGAAGCCCCTCATCCAGGCTCTCCTCCATGTGGGCCCTGGCAGCCTGACATTTGCTGGTTCCTCCTTGCCAAGCCCCACAGTGCATTAGCTACCACCAGTGTCATTAACTCATTATCTTTCATCCACGCAGGCCAGCCCATTGCCAGCCCCAGCTGCGGGCTTTACGGAGAATAGTGTTATTGCAAAAGGGGCATCCCATACTAACAGAGTGGTAGAGGTAAAATTGCAGGCATCAGAATTTCAATTAGGGACAGACTTGCCTTTATTAAGACAAGTCAAACACTTGATGGTGAGGGGAGCCAAAGTAATGAAAGAGATGGTCAAACTACTCCCAATTCAAAATGAATTGGAAATCTATGGCTATCATAGATTTCAGAAATTTATTTAATTCATCCAAGAAGGAACCAGCAGAATGGGAAGAAGCTGGATCAAAAGATAGGATGAGTGAATATACACACACCATCATCTATACATTTTGGGGGGAAGAATGCTAGAGAAAATTTCCAAGATAAATACAAAACAAGTTAATGATCAACAGGGCAATAAAACCTCTAGGCCAAGAATTAGCAATGATGACCTGCTCATTGAACAGACCCACCACTCATTTTTGTATGCCCATCAGCTAAGAGTGTTTTTTACATTTTTAAACAGTTGGAAAAAGAAAGGACAATATTTCATAACATGTGAAAATGACATGAAATTCAAATTTTATTGGAGCTCAGCCATGCACATTCGTAGCAGCCTGGCTGCTTCCACAATGCGATGGCAGAGTTGAACGCTTGCAACAGAGACTGTATGGCCTGCATGCAAAGCCTAAAATATTCATTACCCAGCCCTTCACCTGCTGTAGGGGAATGACATGCCAATACTCTTTGAGATGATGTCCTCTCCTGGACAAAAATCATTTGCAACTTAATTTTCTACAAGATCACATCTAACTTTATAGCATCTGGACCTAATCAATAACGAAGTCAAACTTACATCCCCTGGAAAATCAGATAACCTTTAAGCAGACAGGGTTTCAATTTGATTTTGAAAGATTATATAGCCATCTTTTTACTTTATTTTCAACTTTCAGATAATTGTTCTTAACACTTGGAATCAAAAGGTTATTAAGTATTACGGATTCGGGGATCTATTATGATGTACAATTCATAGTCCAGCAGGTCACTGCTGCCTCAGGAGTAGGTAAAAAAAAAAAAAAAAAAAAAAGTCAGAACAAGTCAATGAATTGGGCCAGTGGTTCTCAAATTTTAAGGTGCATGTGAAGAGGGGAATCTCCTCTTACAATGCACATCCTGCTTCGGTAGGTCTGGCGTAGGGCCTGCGATTCTGCATTTCTAACAAGATCCCAGGAGATGTATAAGCTGCTGGTCCATTTTGAGTGGCAGGTCATTGAAGTTTAAACTGCTTATTGGGTTCTCCCTACATATCATGCACCATGCTCAGCACTCAGAGCGTGACGGGGAAGCCACTGCTCAAATACAGAGCTCTCTGATCTCAAACTCCGCGCTCAGAATGAAGGACATAGAAGCAGGGACAGGAATGGCCATCAGGCGGGGCAGTCCCACCCGTGATAACTAACACGATGTGATTTCATCCACTTTCTCCTGTGTTCAGAGAACTTCTGGTCTCTGGAGGAAAAAATGCTAGAGTAAATTTCCAAGATAAATACAACCTCCAGAGAGGCTGAATATCTGCCTTGTGTGGGTAGCAGGCTCCACAGGATGGGAAAGTGCTTTTTAACTGCAGTGTCATTTCAACACAATGGCATTTGCTCTGTTAGTGTATGCTCACGAGTCAGAGGACATCCAGTCATCAATTCCCAGACTTTGACTCAGCTCCATTACCTTTGTCACGGGACCTCATGGGGTCTCTTTATGCACAAAACAATCTCCTGAAGACAGAACAGGTGCGCATTTCTGGAATTTCAGTCTGCCCTCCTAGGGAGGCCGGCATGAAGGAGCACGCTGCCCTTGCCGAGCACATCCCAGTTCCTTTATCTCCCATCCAGCAGTGATGGGAGGCTGTGGTTGACCACCCAGATGTTGTTATGACCTCCACTGTTTCTGGCAGTCCAGAGGGCAGGTGGCAACCACAGCTATGTCCAGTTGGAATGACCAAAAAGGTTTTGACATCAAAAAACTCAGTGCCTCACCATACCGCAAACTTACCAGGTGTAATCTTAGGTGAATCATTTGATTGCATGCCAAGCTCTTTATTTCTAAAACTAGAGCCTGGTGCATGGATTCATATACAGGTGGGGTGCCTTGGCCTGGCCTGCAGGGATCAGGCTGAAACTGGCTCTCTGACATCCCTGAGAGTTCCTGGATTTTGAGAGGGTGGTTCTCGGGTGATGAACCCATAATCAGGCTCCTTTCTCTCTGGTTCCAGGTGTGTCACCCAAGAACCGCAGCTGCCAAGTCACCACAATTCAGCAGCTCCTACATTGAGCGTCTGCCCCCTGGTGGTCAGTGCACATCATAACTACTGGTCGGAGCATCTGACTCTTGGTGATCATCGCACATCATAGCTACTGGTCAGATGTTGAATAGTCAGACCATCACTTAGGCTTTTATATGTATATAGATGAGTGTAATGATGCTTACCGCATCAGAGGGTTAAATGGATTAAAGTGAAATTATGTAGATGGAAATCTTGGAAAATGGAGATAGGTTAGTTAGAGTCTGGGGCTTTAAACAGCAGAAACAAACAATGTCTACTTTAAACAAAGAAGTAAACATTTATGGAAAGCATGTAGAATATCTCACAGGAAGGAAGGAAAATAGGAGAGCCAGGACTTGAAAGGATAGGGACAAGCTCAGTGTGGTAGACAGAGTTCTAAAATGACCCACAATGAGCCTTGTCCTTGTATGATCTCTTCTCCTTAAATGTTGGTGGACTCTGATTATGATAAAATATCACACCCATGATTCTGATATGTTATCTAGCAGAATGTATGTAGCAGATGTAATTAAAGTTACTAATCAGTTGACATAAAAAGGGAGAAAATCTAAATGGGTCTCATATGGTCACATGAGCCCTTTACTAGCAGAACGTTTTCTCTAGCTGGTAGCCGAAGAGGCAATCAAAGAGATACCAAGTGTGAGAACTATTTGAGAGCTCTGAAAAAGGAGGAGATGCTAGGAAGTAAGAATAGCCCCCACCTGATAGCCAATAGAATGGGATGGCAGTCCTACAACCACAAAGAACTGAATTATGCCAACAATTTGAGCTTGGAAATAGATTCTTCCCCAGGGCCTCCAGAAAAAACTCAGCTCAGCTGGCATCTTTTTTTTTTTCAGCTGGCATCTTGATTTCAACTTGGGAGACCCCAAGCAAGGAGCCCAGTTAAGCCTGCCCATACCTCTCTGACCTGCAGAATTGTGAGATAATAAATGGGTGTTTTGTTATTTTTGCTATCTTTGATATTATTTTAAATGTCATATTATTATTACACTAGGAGCCCGATGCACAAAATTCTTGCAAGGGGCTCAGCCCCTGAAGCCCAGCTTCCCTGCTCTCTGGTAATTCTAGAAGGTCGTTCCGCCATCTGGTCTAATTAGTATATTAGCTCTTTATTAATAGGACATTTATCACAGTGTTTATAAGCACAATTTGAAAAACCAGAGTAACTGTTTTCTATGCTGCATGACAAATTACCACAAATATACCATAGTTGCTTAAACCAAAACAAATTTAGTAGTATCTCAGTTTTTGTGGGTCAGAAGTCCAGGTATGGCTCTGGGTTCACCTATCTAAAATCAAAGTGAAAGCTGGGACTGGGGTCTCACTTAAGGCTGGGGCCTCCTCCGAGGTTTATTGGCTGAGCTCAGTTACTTTAAAAAAAATAGTTTTTATTGATTTCAGAGATGAAAGGAGAGAGAGAGAAGCATCAATGATGAGAAATGATGGAAGAGAATCATTGATCAGCTGCCTCCTGCACACCCCCTATTGGGGATTGATCCTGAAACCTGGGCATGTGCCCTGACCAGGAATTGAACTGTGACCTCCTGGTTCATAGGTCGATGCTCAATCACTGAGCCACACTGGCCAAGCTTTCAGCATGTAGTTTTAAGGCTTTAAGGGGATGGAGGCTTATAAATCCCAATGTTATTATTAATTGCTCATTATTACTGAGCACTTACCACATGCTGTACTAGGCTGAGCACTTTATAGCCCCCATCTCACATCCTCACAGCAACCCCAGTTGCCATTATTATACCCAGTTGAATGACCAGGAGTTGGGGGCTCGGAGAAATTAAACTACTTGCTACAGCAAGTGACTGGTATGGGATGCCCACTCACATTAGTGCAACCAACTGCTAGCTTTCCCCTGAACCCCAATGCCGCTCCTCAGACCCCCTGGCTTCTCTGCCATCATGGTGAGCAGCTGAGGCAGCCCTGCTTCCCAAAACCCTCAGCTCGCCTAGAACGAGAGCAGGAAACAAACGGCAGGCCCTGGCGCTCCCTGCCTCCCAGCCCACAGCTCTCTCCTATGCTTTGCATTCACGACAACATCAATCTTTTTCAAACCCCAGAGCCCGTGAGCCCTGCTGGGCTGGCAGCCTCTGAGTCACCGCACACTGTCAGACGGTGCTAAACTAATTTCCCTGCGTCTTGGGGAAGGATTTGGTTACTGTCTCCCTGGCTAGGAGCCACACAGATGGTGACAGGAGGACAGCAGGACCCAGGGGCACACAGCCTGGTCTGGGAGAGCCCAGACTGAGATGTGATAAGATCCTGATTAGCAAAGTGGCTGGAGCTTGGAGAGGGTCCAGGCTGCAGCCTGAACTGGATTAAGGGGTGGGATAGTAGGTGCCACGCCAGACGACTGGGGCTAAAACATCCCTGGAAATGTAACCAGCCCAAGAAAGCTGCCATTTTTAACAATGACCTTGGGGCTCTTACTGTGCATTCAGGTGATTTGATCCTCATCACAGCCCTACAAGGTAGAAACTATTTGTTAATGCCATTTGCAGATGATGAAACTGAGGCACAGAGCTCCAGAAAATTGCTCCAAGTCACAAACCTGGTAGGGGATGGAGCGAGTTTTTTAACCCTGACTATCTGACTCAACAGGACACTGTGTCATTTGCCTGTCCAGGTGCCCACATGTTTTGGTCCAACCCCGATGATAACACCCACGGAAGGAAAAACAGCCCATTGTCATCTTTCTCTCCCTGGAACTAATTTTAAATTGGTTCCCAAGTGGTAGTGATGTGTGTTCAAACCAGGCCCAGCCATCTTCTTGGTGCCTTTCTTCCTGCTTCCCTTCCAGAGCTGACGATGCCACTTTCCGCTTGCTAATCCCACCGACAGAGGCAGCCTAGGGTGCTGGAAGGAGTCAGGGCAGAGGAGCCAAGTTCAGATCCTAAGTCGGCCACTGCCTGTGGCCTTGGGTACTCACCTCTCTGAACTGCGGTGTCCACACCTGGGAAAAAAGGCATTGATAATGCTGACCTTGCTGAGCTGTCGGAATGAGCAGACCCATGTGTCTCTCTGTAAGGGCACACAGCCAGCCAGCCCTCAACGGCAGCGGCAGAGGTGACACCGTCATTGTAGCAGGTTAGCCTGTTGGCCAAGCACACAGATCCAAAGCTCACAGCTGCGAGTCCTTCAGAGTCGTTGGTTAACCTCAGGGTTCTCATCTCTGCAGAGGAGTATGAACAACATCCACATTTTAATTAGTTAAAATGTGTAAAGTTTTAGGACTTAGTGCACACTAAGGACTCATAATGATTTTCAAAAGCATGATAGCAGAGAGGCAACATGTCCCATGTTCACCTCTGCCTTGGCTTTGGCAGATGGATAAGATTCTGCTAAATGGCCTGACCGGTGGGCTCGATGGCTGAGCATTGACTTGTGAACCAGGAGGTCAAGGGTGGATTCACAGTCAGGGCACATGCCCAGGTTGTGGGCTTGATCCCCGGTGGGGTACGGGTAGGAGGCAGACAATCAAAGATTCTCTCTCATCATTGATGTTTCTATCTGTCCCTTTCTCTTCCTCTCTGAAAACAATAAAAATATATTTAAAAAAAAAAAAAGATCCTGCCAAAAAGACTTCTTTTTAACCAAATCCTATTACAGCAAAGCAAGGGTGGCTATTGTGGACAATTCGGTGCCATTTAGTATAAAATGGTAAGTATTATATTGTGTGTATTTTAACACAATTTAAAAAAAAAAAGTCTGCTGCCTTTCTGGTGTGAAAAATGTTGAGTGATTGATCTGTGGGTTTCCTATTTATTATTTTATGTGGAGGATACTGCTGACCTTACAGTGGTATTTGAACAAGCAAACTGTTTCCCTGCTTTGAGAGCAGTTTTCCCAGGCCGCAGTCCCCTGCGCATGCTGTTGACTAACAGTGGAACCATAAGCACACGCCTCCAGGCAGAGCTCAGCTCTGCTCAGATCCAGGGCCAAAAGAAAGGGCGTGACTGTGCACAACCCCCATCAGTGACCTGCCTGCGTCAGCAGCCATGGAAGTGGCCTTTAGAAGCCTCCTGAGTTCATTTTTTAAAGGATTTCTCTGTGGTCCACAAATGCACCCTAAATTTATAAAGTGAGACACGCCTCATCCAAAATACCAGGCTGGAAATGATGTGACAAGCTCCAGCATTTTAAAACCCCGTTATCCAAAGCGACTGAAATGAAGGCTTTGGAAGGCTGCCCCACTTCTCTCCGGGTTCAGAGCTGCCATGTGGCTTTTAGAGCTGAAAACCCAAAGCCTCAGGTGTCAGAAAGGTGGCCGCTGCAGGTAAAAGCCAAGTGTCCTCTGTTCACAGGATTGGCATCAGTCCATTTTGGCAAGGCTTCTGGGCACTGGCTGTCCATATGTCTTGGCTTTCGTATGGTAGCAGGTGGGCATCGAAGGTGCCCATTGGCACCACGTAACATTCCCAAAGCCCTTGCAGGAGCACATAGGGCTCACAGGTGTTTTGAATGTGTTGCTGGGTTTCAGTGTGAAAGCTGGAGTCTGAGATCCACACAGGAAAATCTTAACATTTATTATTTAAAAAAAAAAATTTTTTAAGCTTAGAGATAGCAAAAAACTGTGTCTGTGATTGCCTGACTGTGTTTAGTTTTTAGCTTCAGAGCCAATTGAAGATTTTCTTCGTTCCACTTGGAAAAGGCCAAATCCCAGCTGAGTCCTGCTGATCCTTATCTTGCTTCTAGATCACATCCTCTTTGGGTAATTGGCATCCGTGAGCTCAATAAATTCCAGCCTTCCTCCTGGGAGACTGGGGGTGGGGTGGGGTGGGAAGCCTTTCTCAGAAATACGTGGCCGTGAACGTACTTGCTTGAGTCTGTGGCAGATGCGACCAGGCTCCAGTGTCTCCAGGAGACAGAGGTCAGGGCAGCCCACGTCAAACCTCCGTTCTCAGCATCACTGAGAACAGACATTTCCGGAGGAGCCAGGAAGCTGTGTACTCACATGGAGCCCACAGATTGCAGTTAGAAGCAACTGGAGATGTTATATTTTTTCAGTTATAACAAGATATGCCTTTGCTCTTTTTCTGGTTCCACACTCTGGGAACCTGGCTGCGAAACCCCACCCCAAGGCAATAAGACCTCCCTCCCTGTCCGGGTGGAGACATCATGTGTGTTCTATCCCCTCTTTCACACACCACGCTTAAATTAAACCTTGAGCCTGGACCTCAGCACATCTGGCATTTCTATGAAAGGTGGCGGTGAGGAGGAGTACAGGTTGGGGGGGGGGGGAAGGGAAGGGCTGGGTGTGGTAAAAACGTCTCTCCCACTCTCAATTAGAAATCCACTACCCCCTCCCGCCCTCCTTCTCCCATCCCTGACTCTTGTTAGCCAGTCACACATAACAGTCCCCAAACAGACCAGAGGCCAGGCTGCTGTTGCACCACTTTTTAAAGAACACTTCCTATCCTCAATTTCATTAAAAGGGATAATATGAAAATATTACCCCACCTGTACAGTCTCCTATCTCTCCAGCACAATTTGAATTGAATTTTGCTAGGAGACAAGGAAGAACTCTCAATATCCCTCTTTCTAGCCTCTGATTTCATTATAAATTGCGAGAATTAAAGTGATATAATTATATCATTTAGGGAAGGTTTTTAGGAAATTGACATTAAAAGGGAACTGAAGAAAAAGGAACCCTGTCCATTTTTCATCTGTTCAGTGAACTTCGGAGAGAATAATCCTTTGTATCCAGACTTGCCTGTTATCTCCCATAGATTCTTTTTAACACCGTTTAGAGAATGAAAGGCCTCCATGTGAAAGTGGAAATGTGTACCATAGAAATGTTCTCTATTCCAACCAAAAGAAAGAGAGGTCAGCAAGAAGTTTGGGCCGTTAAGGCAAATGGATGGCTTCTGGGCTGGGTGTGGTCCATAGACACAGTCAGTTCGATGGAACTTTTAAAAAGCTGGTTACTGTGGCCAGTTAACCTGATCACCATTTGCAAGGTACAGAGATTGTCCATTATAGAGATTTTAAAAAACACACACATGTATTGATGTGTCATTTCCTGACTTTGATTATTCTACCATGGTTATAGAAGAATAAACTAGTACTTGGGCAATACATTCTGAAATGTGTATAGGAAAAGAACATTCTGTTTGAATTTTTTTTAATTAAATCTTTATTATTCAGATTATATAATTTGTTTCTCTTTTTTTTCCTCCATAGCTCCCCTCCACCCAGCTCTCACCCTTTCCTCTACCCTTCCCTCCCTCCCATTGACCTCATCCATAGGTGTATGATTTTTGTCCAGTCTCTCCCTGCACCCCCCTCACCCCTTTCCCCCTGAGAATTGTCAGTCCACTCCCTTTCTTTGCCCCCGATTCTATTATATTCACCAGTTTATTCTGTTGATCAAATTTTAATTCATTTAATTTTTAGATTCACTTGTTGATAGATATGTATTTGTTGTTCATAATTTTTTATCTTTTACCTTTTTCTTCTTCCTCTTCTTAAAGAGTACCTTTCAGCATTTCATATAATACTGGTTTGGTGGTGATGAACTCCTTTAGCTTTTTCTTATCTATGAAGCTCTTTATCTTCCCTTCAATTCTGAATGATAGTTTTGCTGAATAGAGTATTCTTGATTGTAAGTTCTTGCTATTCATCACGTTGAATATTTCTTGCTATTCCCGTCTGGCCTACATAGTTTCTGTTGAGAAATCAGCTGACATTCGTATGGGTGCTCCCTTGTAGGTAATGAACTGTTTTTCTCTTGCTGCTTTTTAATATTCTCTCTTTGTCTTTTGCTCTTGGTATTTTAATTATGATGTGTCTTGGTGTAGTCCTCTTTGGATTCCTTTTATATGGGGTTCTGTGTGCTTCCTGAACTTGTAAGTCTATTTCTTTCACCAGGTGGGGGAAGTTTTCAGTCATTATTTCTTCAAATAGGTTTTCAGTATCTTGCTCTCTCTCTTCCTCTGGCACCCCCACAATTCTGATGTTGGTATGCTTAAAGCTGTCCCAGAGGCTCCTTATATTATCTTCACATTTTTGGGTTCTTTTTTCTTCTTGCTTTTCCAGTTGAGTGTTTTCTGCTTCTTTAAATTTCAAATTTTTGACTTGATTCTTGCCTTCCTCTAGTCTGCTGTTAGGTCTCTGTATAATATTTTTAAAAATTTTTTTTAAAATATATTTTATTGATTTTTTTTTACAGAGAGAAAGGGAGAGGGATAGAAAGTCAGAAACATCGATGAGAGAGAGACATCGATCAGCTACCTCCTGCACCCCCCACACTGGAGATGTGCCCCCGACCAGAATTGAATCTGGGACCTTTCAGTCTGCAGGCCAATGCTTTATTCACTGAGCCAAACTGGTCTTGGAACTGTATAATATTTTTTATTTCAGTCAGTGTATGTTTAATTTCTAGTTGATCCTTTTTCATCTCTAGTTGGTCCTTTTTCATCTCTAGTTGGTCCTTATTCATCTCCTCTTAGGTCTCGCCAAATTTATCCATCTTTTCTAGGATATTTTTGAAAAACCTTATAACTGTGGTTTTGAACTCTATATCCAGTTGTTTGTTTTCCTCTATTTCTTTTGTTTGTGATCTCTTTTTTTGGTTCTGCATTTTCACTATGCTGGGCGAACTTCTGTGTTAGATTCAGCCTTGATACAAGACTTGCAAAACTGCAAAAGCCTCTCTGTTGAGCTTGGAGTCTCAAGGCTTAATGGACCGCCTTGCCTTCCAGTTGGTCCCACCCTCCACAGCCCCTGGGTCTCACGTGACTCTGGGTAGTCACTGGAACAGTCTCTGTGTGCCTCTAGACTGCTGCCTTTCCGGCTCCCCTGTGCTCCAGGATCATATGAGTTTGGGTCCCCAGGGTTTCACCCGAAACTGAGGTTTAGTGGAGTTAGAAGTGGCACAGTTGGGAGGGTCTGTCTCCCACCCACTCGTGAAAGCCAGCGGCACAATCAGCAGTCAGTCTTCTGCACGCAGTTCTGTGTATACCACCAGACTTCTGCCCTTTCTCGGCTCCCGTATATTTCCGTGCACATCTCCCTTTTCACAGTCCAAACTCAAACTCCCCCTGTAAGAGTTTCAGGTGGACCTGGGATCAGTGCTGTAGGATAAGGGGTTCAATGCAACTGAGAGTCTCTGTCTCCCTCCCGCCAGAGAAAGCCAGCCAGGTACTCAGGCACCTGCTCTCTCCACATACCTGTCTCTGTACCTCAGCTTTTTGCAGCTCCTCTGGGTCTCCGTGAGCCCCTCTCTTTCCTTCTAGTTATAGAATTTCCACTCAGCCAGCTTTCCTGTGGTTCTGGATGATGTCTGTTCTGTCTTTTAGTTGTAGTTTTGAAATTGTTGTGCAAGGCAGCAGTGTAGGTGTTTACCTATGACGCCATCTTGGATCTCTCTCCTGAATTTTTTTAATGTGTGCCCCCCCTCCCCCTGCAAAAATCTTTATTGTTTCATTTGGTCCAATGCATGGGAGAGGGCTTCAGGGTGGTTAAAAGAATTGTTTCAGGAAGAGGTTCAGGCAAAAGCCTGACACCAGGGGGTGCAGAGGGGCCCCTGAAAGGCCTCTGGGCTCCAGAGGCTCCCGGTGGTGCTTGAGGGGGAGCTTTAGAAGAGATACTCGCCCACCAGCTGGGGGCTGCAGCCTACGGGGTGAGTCAGGTGTCGCCCAGCTTCTTGGTGAGTTTCACCTGTTGACCCGGAAGCGGTCCCCGGAAGTCAGGAGCGGAGGGCCTGTGAGAGCCGCACCAGGGCCGCAGCTCCACCGGGGCGGCTCAGCTTCCTCTTCGGGGCCGGGGCGGCGTCCGTGGCGCCCGAGTGTGGCCCCCTCACCCCGGGGGCTTCAGCGCGTCCTGGGGGAGAACGCGGCCACCGCGGAGGCGGCGGCCGCGCCCGGAGCGGAGGCCGGAGGGTAGGCGCGGGGCCGCAGGTGCAGTGGCCGCGGTGACCCAGCCTCCACCTCCGGGGATAATTCTGACCAGTTTGGGGGCCCACGGCTGTGGGGCATCAGGCGAGGAGGTAGAAAAGACACACAGAGCGTTGGCTGGTCTCGGAGGCGGTGCTGAAGGTGGAGATCGGATGGGGCGCCGGAGAGAGGCCGGAGGCAGAAGAGGGGGTCCCTGGGTCTGTTCCATCCAAACACTGTTGAAGCAAGAGACAGACCCTGGACTGTCGAGGGCACTGCCTATAATTTATTTTTAATTTAGAAAAAAATAAAGAATTATTAAGCAAATATGGCAAAAGGGTAATTGGGGAACACGGGTGAAGTGTATGTGGAAATGCTTTATATATTCCTGCCACTTTGCTATAAAGTCTGAAATTATTTTAAAATAAACTTACTAAGAAATAATGGAAAAAAAAATTTTTTAATATATTTTTATTGCCTTCAGAAAGGAGAGAAGAAGGATAGAGAGTTAGAAACATCAATGCTGAGAGAGACTCATTGATTGGCTGTCTCCTGCACACCCCCAAATGGGGATCAAGCCCAAAACCCAGGCAGGTGCCCTGACCCAGGATCGAACTGTGACCTCCTGGTTCATAGATCAACGCTCAACCACCCAGCCATGCTGGCTGGGTTTTTTCCTTCCTCTTTAAAGGAATTTCCCTTCTGCCCATCTGTGGTGGCTCAGTGGTTGAATGGTATGCCACAACTTGCAGCTGAAAGCATTTCTAATACAGTTGCTTACTCAACTTTTTTAAACCTCCCAGCTTGTAAAGACACAAAATAGAAATTCCAAAATAGCTTCTTTTCTCATTTTAATGTCAAAAGGGACAGCTATTTCCTTTCTCAGTTTCCTGAAAGCCAGGTGCAAGGACATGTGACCCAGGTGGTTCCAGCTGAAGTGCACACCCAGCATTTTGGTGTGTGTGTGTGTGTGTGTGTGTATGTGTGTGTGTGTGTTTCTTAAGTATATTTTTATTGTTTTTAGAGAGGAAGGGAGAGGGAGAGATAGAAATATCACTGATGAGAGAGAATCATTGATTGGCTACCCCATGTACACAACACCCCTTACTGGGGATTGAGCCCACAACCCGAGCATGTGCCCTTGACCAGAATTGAACCCAAGACCCTTCCGTCCACAGGCTGACGCTCTATCCATTGAGCCAAACCAGCAAGGGCCACACCCAGCATTTTGAACACAGCGGGTAGTTGGAAGATGTCAAAGGTGGGGCAATTGATGAGCCAGAGGGGCACTACTCCATGTCCTGTGCAGCAGTGCCAGCCTTAGCTTTTTACCAGCCTGTTTCTTTGGCAAAATCCAGCCGTGTTCCCAACTGCTGGGCCTCCCATGGTTCTTGCCCGCTTCCTGAGCCCAGTTCTCCACTGTCTATGCTACCTGACAAAAGTCTTCCATAAACCTTTTTTCTGCTTAAGCCAACCACAGAGGATCTGTTAGCAGTTGATACCCCTGACTGGGATAATTGCACATATCTGAAAATTTGAAAATTAACATCAAAGTCTACATTTCTGACACATCTTGAAAAATGAGAAGGTTGTGCAATAGTGGAGCTTATTTTCCAAATGGGGACGATAGACTGGTGCTGAACAGCAGCCACCACAGCCCCTTTAAATGGTATATTTTGGTTACCTGGCACGTGGGCTTGTGTTTTCCAGTCCCAGCTAACCCTGTTAAACCTTCATTTATGTCTTGTCAAAAGTACAGTGGTACCTCGAGATACAAGTGCCCTAACATATGAGATTTTTGAGATACGAGCTATTGAGCGAGCGATTTTTGCTTTGAAATACGAGCAACATTTGAGATAGGAGTAATCGCGCGGATCGGCCGGCTGCACACGATCCACCAGTTTACCGCGACTTGAGCATCTCATAGTTTCCCACACCTCAAGGTTGCAGAACGAATTAAACTCGTATCTTGCAGTACCACTGTACTCAGAATCGCCAAGACCGGTTTGGCTCAGTGGATAGAGCGTCGGCCTGCAGACTGAAGGGTCCCAGGTTCGATTCCAGTCAAGGGCAAGCACCTATAGGTTGTGGGCACAGCTCCAGTAGGGGGCGTGCAGGAGGCAGCTGATCCATGTCTCTCTCTCATGGATGTTTCTAACTCTCTATCCTTTCTCCCTTCCTTTCTGTAAAAAATCAATAAAATATATTAAAAAAAAAAGAGAGAGAGAGAAGTATTCAGAATTAGCCTGGCCAGTGTGGCTCAGTGGTTGAGTGTTTACCCATGAACCAGGAAGTCATGGTTTGATTCCCAGACAGGGCACATGCTCGGACTACAGGCTTAATCCCCAGTGTGGGGCGTGCTGGAAACAGCCAATCAATGATTCTTCTATCTTCCCTTCTCTGTGAAATAAATAATAACATATGGGGGGGAAAAAGTCCTCAGACCTAGACTCCTGGAAGGTACAATCACATGGAACCTCTTAACCTGAGCGTCCTGAGCTCCAGGAGGGAGTGTTGCAGGTCAGATAGAATTATACACATACTAGAGGCCCGATGCATGAAATTTGTGAAAGAGTAGGCCTTCCTAACCAATGGACGCAAGTCACTGGGGGGATGGGGTGAGGGCATGTGCTAGGGACTAGGGGAGGCTGGGGGGGGGGGGGAGGAGACATATGTACTACTATTTGTAATACTTTAAACAATAAAGTAAAATTAAAAAAAAATTACAACTAAAAAAAAAGTAGGCCTTCCTTTCCCCGCGCGCTGGCACCGGCTTCCCTCTGGCACTGGGGACCCGGGCTTCCCTCACAGCCCCAGGTGTGTCTGGAAGGTTTTCTGGAAGGGTGTCCAGTCTAATTATCATATTATGCTTTCATTATTATAGATTGTTTCTTTGAAACCTTCCACACACAACATCTAGCCGCCTCCCAGCATCATGACCTCAGTTTCAGCACAATTGTTCTCAATACTCATTTCACTGCTTTCAGAGCTTCCTGTTGTTGAAGCAGCAGCCAGAGATGCAGCCGCTCTCTTGTTAGGCGTGGTTCTTAGCATTACACACATCTGGGGCTCATGCATGAAGAAAAATGGAGAGGTGTGATTTGAAGGGCCACCTGAATCAAACCTTGCCCTAAAAATATTTGTACTATTGAGGTTACAACTGAGCTTTAGTGTCTTTACTGTTCCCAAGAAACAGTAAATAGGGTAATTCTATATTCTTAGTTTCCCCATAAATGAGAATAAATTGATATATGTTGAATGGAAAGAAACAAATTTTAATAACAAATAATGCCCTGAAAAATGCACTCTGACCTTAACTGGTATGCTCAGTGGATAGAGCTTTGGCCTGTGGACTGAAAAGTCTCAGGTTCAATTCTGGTTAAGGGCATGTACCTTGGTTACAGGCTCCTCCCCAGCCCAGGTCCTGGTTAGGGCATGTGAAGGAGGCAACCAATCGATGTGTTTCTCTCACATCAATATTTCTCTCTCTTTCACTCTCTCTAAAAATCAATGGAAAAATATACTTAGGTGAAGATTAAAAAAATAATAATGTAATAAAATATTTTAAATGCACTATATAATTTATATTTACTGGTTAGAAATAAAGATCAGAAGCAAGATGGTTGAAACTTGCATAATAATATTTAATAGTCTCAGAATTCTTGGACATGAGATTGGAAGAGGTAATCTTGCCCAGAGTCTGAGGAAGTCACCCTGTTCAGCTCTAATCACTGTCTCCTGCATTGTTCAAGAGTCTTTTCTCCATATTTTTATTAGATTTTTGTTTTATCTTCCAAGTTAATATTGTACTTAGATATTAGATATCAAGTACAGTCAGTCAAGACTTAAAAATTTCATATATTTTTAGGAGGAAGGTTAAAATGTATTCAGTGTATCTAACATTGAAATGGAGAAAAGATTTAATGTAAAAAATACTTTGTTTTGACATTAAAAGAGAGAAGAGATTTAATGTTTTTTAAAAAGCCTTTATGTTAACTGAGTAAAATCCCCAATGGTGTTTATATTAAATATAAACCCATTATATTATAAAAAATAAATTCAGCTGTAATGTTCAGTTAACCCATTTTAACTGTCAACATGTTTCTAAATAAGCCAAGTTCAGTGACTGGATATAGTCGGTACCAATAAATATATACTAAGTGGGTGAATAAATGAATATAAAGAATGACTGTAACATCTGGAGGTATTCAGCCTGGAGATAAGGACACTAAGTCTGTAAATAACCAGAGATATTAGGTGAAAGAAGAATGTGTGTGCTTTGGATTGACCCAAGGTCAGAACTAGAACTGGAGTGTGGAATTTATACAGAAACAAATTTCCATTGAGACTAAGAAAAAACAAACAATTTGCAAGGCTCATCATAAAGGGGCTGGCTGCTGAAGCACAAAACAGGTCCCCATGACTGAGGTGTTCATGCAAAGACCGAATGGGTGTTGGGCTGGGACGCAGGATTTGCTGTACTCCAAGGAGGGCAAGGGAAGACTCTCAGAGTGCCTGGTAAAAGGAACACCTGGGATCCTGTGAGTGCGATCAGTAGGTCTGACAGGTTCTCAGGGGATGCAGGTGATCCTGGCCCACAGACCACACTTGGAGTAGCTATGGTTATATTATCTTTGGGCGCCCTTAGGACTCTGACATTCTATGAATCTATGGTGGATGTCTTCAAGCTCTAAACCAATAAGAACCATATCTTCCCTGTCTTTTGTTGCATCTTCAGACCTAGCACAATGCCTGACACATAGTAGGTGCTCAAAAATGTGATTGAGAAATAGTAATCAGCAATAAAAAATAAAACTGAGTGGCAAAAGTCAGTCTCAAAAGATTATCTAATGTATGATCACATCTACATGACATTCTAGAGAAGATATAGTGACACAGAACCTACCAGTGTTTGCCAGGAGTTGGGGGAAGGGAAAGAATATAATTATAAAGGGAAAGCACAATGCAGTTTCTTGGGGATGATGCAATTGTTCTCCATTCTGATTGTGGTGGTTATAGAATCTATACATGTGTTAAAATTCATAGATCTGCACACCAAAAAAGAGAGGCCACTTTTACTATATGATCACTTTAGAAGTAAAATAAATAATTTTTTGTTAATCCTCATCCAAGAATATTTTCCCATTGATTTTTAGAGCTAGTAGAAAGGCAGGGGAGAGACACACACAGAGAGAGAAACATCAATGTGAGAGACACATCGATTGGTTGCCTCCCACATGCACCCTGACCAGGACTGGGATAGAGCCTACAACCGAGGTACATGGCCTTGACCAGAATTGAACCTGGGACCCTTTAGTTCTCAGGCCAATGCTCTATCCACTGAGCCAAACCAGCTAGGGCTAAATATCTTTAAAGTAATAATTACTATTGAAAACAGACATTTTCTGAATCACATTATTTGAATACCTACTCTAGGCCAAGGCAGAAGCAAGTACTAAGGATTCAAAGATGAGTAAGACAAAACCCCCACTCCCAGCCAGTTTCCGCACTGCTGTTAAAGCTGCTCTATGAAAACAAAGATCCTGGAGTCATAAGTGACAAATGGAGGCACCGTCTAAGTCTCCATCAGTTTGTAATCATCGTTGTTTACGCTGGGAATTGAGATGATTGCTAATTATATTCTGCGCTTCTGATGGGCTTAGAAAAAATACAGGAATGCTGCTCAAATTGCCTTATTTATTAGCCTGTCCCCACTTAACAAATCCAGGAGTTCGCCTCCAGACTTAACCTTGTCAGTTGTTAAATCCATCCGAGGGAAAAGCCAATATGCATAATCCAGGCTAGCTGCCAACTGACAGATGAAACAGACCCACCAGACCAAAGGGAATCTTGACTCAGATTTTGTAAAAATGGAAACAATACAGAAATCTGATGGAGAGCTTGCTGCTGCTGCCAGTGCTACGTCTTCCTCTAGTGGGCTTTTTCCCATGCACATGCTAACCTGTATATACGTTTTTTTGTTTTACAATAATGTGATCATAAGGAATAAACTGTTCTACTGCTTGCTTTTAAAAAAAATGTTTTTATTGACTTTTAGAGAAAAAGAGAGAGAGGGAGAGGGAGAGGAGAGGAGGGGAGGAGAGACAGAGAGAGAGAGAAAGCAACATCGATGTGAGTCGGCTGCCTCCAGCATGGCCTCCCACTGAGGATTGAACAGGCTTGTGCCCTGACTATTTTTGGGGAATTGAACCAGTGACCTATTGGTGACTGTAACAGAGTTCCACCAACTGAGCCACACCGTCCAGTACCACAGCTTGCTTTTTTTTTTTTTTTTTTACTTAATAATATGGACAGTTTTCCATCTCAGTAATAGAGATGGACTTTGCAGGGCCTAGGGGGCAGCATAACTGTGTTATAGTACTGTTGAAATGTACTATAATGTATTAACTTAGTCCCTATGGTAGATTTAGCATTACTTTCCAGTTTTCACTGTTAACAAACTCCATCCATCTGGATGGGCTAGGTTGGGCTGCTATAATGAATACTTCAAATCTTAGATGAAAACAAGAAAGGTTTATTTATTTTTGCTTATTTTATTTCCTCTGCCGGTCACCTGCCCTATGTCATCCCCACTCCAGGAACCAGGCTGATAGAGCAGCTATCCTCTGAAATTAGCAGGACAGTGTGACATAGAGGAAAGAGAGGTGACAAAGCACACACCGGCTTAAAGCCCCAAGTGACCCAAGTCACCTCACATTTTCTTTCCCTGAAACAAGTCACATGACCTTGCCTAGTTCACTGACCTTATCTAGTTTTTAGATAGCAAAAAAAAGTATACTCCAACCACAGAAAGAGGAGCCAAATATTGGCAGTCAGTCTAAGGATGAACATCTTGCCACATGTATCCTTATAATCCTAGGGCAGTTAGGATAAACTCCTACCAGGCTCACCTCGTGTCCCATGGGCCAGATCAGGACCAAATCCCCATTGCTAAGCCTGGCACCACCAAGAGGGGCTTGAACCAATGGGAGGTTATTCTGGAGCCCCAGGGGGAGGAGGACACAGGATAAAAATCGGGACTCAGGCTGCAGGAGGGCAAATCAGGTCTTCCCCAGTGTGATCTTTTGAATGAAGCAAGAGTTGAAAGAACCCTTCCTTTCATGTGCAATTAGAAAAGCAAGCTAATAATCATCTCAGCACTATCACTAACACGCAAAGCTAGAGTTTTCTCTGTCAACTGTGTTATCTAAGGTCCTACCAAATGCAGAGAGCTGGAAAAGATTACCATTACAAGACACCTCTAGTATAGGGGGACTAAGAGACTAAGACCTCATCTGGTTGCCTGACCTTGGACAAATCACTGCCTTCCCTCTGAGCTCCCATGTCTTTGATTATAAAATAAATATGGTCCTATGTCTAACTCCCCACTCTGCTCAACTCACTGCTTACTAATAATCTTTTAAATATACAAATATGATGATCTTTTAATTAATATTTTGTCATCAATATTATTACATTTATTTAAGAGGCATTATAGACAACTGATTATACGGGCTGTCTGAAGATACATCTCAGATTTATTAATCCACAATTAATGTCAGTGTGACATTAAGCAGGTTAATTAACAACTGGGCTTCAGTTTTCCTGGCTGTAAAACAGCATTTACTCCCTAGAAGAACTATATGAGATGAGGCTTGTGATGTACCTCAAATCCATCTGGCACACAAACACTCAATAAATTTGAACTCTTATATTCATATTAGAATCTATATTGATTTCATATCATTATCTTCTCTCCTGCTATCATGTTGAGATACTTTAGAAAGACCAGGTGTGGGCCACAGGAGGCCGGTGGAGGGTGGAATAATGGACTCTCCAAAGATGCCCGTGCCTTAATTCCTCAGGACTTACTTGGGAATGTGTCACTTTATGGGACAAATTTAACGCTTTGTAAGCATCTGTAGATGCTTTAAAATAATTTTTTTTCGTAAGAATTTTCAACTGAAAATATTCAAGAACACCCGAATTGTAACACATTTATTTTTATAATATTCATTGCAAATTGATTTTTTAAATTAAATTGAAAATGTTGTAGCATGTGGTGATGGTTTCTGTTTTGGTTAAGTTACAGATCTTGAAATGAATTATCCAGTGGGCCCAGTTTAATCACACAAGTCCTAAAAATAGAAGAGGGAGGGACAAGAAGGGGTCAGAGAGATTCAATAGGAGAAAGATTACACTCATCATTGCTGGCTTTGAAGATAGATCAAGGGAACCAAGGAACATGGCAGCATCCAGAAGCAAAAACACCTGACAGCCAGCAAGAAAACTGGCGCTTTGGCTCCAGAATCACAAGAACTAAGTTCTGCTGACAACACAAATGTGCAGAAGAGAGAGAAACCAAGATGGCAGCATAAGTGAACACCTAGACTTCTGCCTTGCACAACAATATCAAAACTACAGTGGTACCTAGAGATACGAGTGCCCTAACATATGAGACTTTTGAGATACGAGCCATTGAGCAAGTGATTTTTGCTTTGAAATAGTAGCAACATTTGAGATAGGAGTAATTGCATGGATCGGCCAGCTGCACATGTCCCACCAGTTTACGGCGACAAGAGCGTCTCATAATTTCCCACGCCTCAAGGTTATGGAACGAATTAAACTCGTATCTCGAGGTACCACTGTACAGCTAAAAGACAGAACAGACATCATCCAGAATCACAGGAAAGTTGGCTGAGTGAAAATTCTACAACTAGAAGGAAAGAGAGGGGCTCACAAAGACTCAGAGGAGCTGTAAAAAGCTGAGGTACGGAGACAAGTGTGTGAAGAGGCCGGGTGGCGGAGTGCCTGGCTGGCTTCCTCTAGCGGGAAGGAGACCAAAACTCCTGACTGCACTGAACCCCAGTTCCAACTACATTGAACCCCAGTTCTGGGCAAGACTCATATGGGGGGAGTCTGTACTGTCGAGAAAAGGGAGGAGTGCACGGAAACTTAGGGGAGCCTCAAAAGGCAGAGGTCTGGAGGTGTGTGCGCAAGTGCGCGCAGAGAGGACTGACTGCTGATTGCCACTGGCTTTCTCTAGCAGGAGGAAGACAGAACCTCCCAACTGCGCTGAAATCCAGTTCCGATTGCACTGAACCTGTTTCAGGCGAGACCCTGGGAACCCAGATGCATACAGGTCCCCGGAGCTCATGGAAACTCAGGGAGCTGTGAAAGGCAGAGGTCTGGAGGCATGCAAGCACACACAGAAAGGGCTGCAGTAGCCGAAACTGGTTTGGCTCAGTGGATAGAGCGTGGGCCTGTGGACTGAAAGTTCACAGGTTCGATTCCGGTCAAGGGCATGTACCTTGGTTGCAGGCATACTCCCAGTGGGGGGGGGGGGAGGTGCAGGAGGCAGCTGATCGATGTTTCTCTCTCATTGATGTTTCTAGCTCTCTATCCCTCTCCCTTCCTCTCTGTGGAAAATCAATAAAATATATTTTTAAAAAAAGAGAAAAGTAAGAAAGGGCTGCAGTAATTACTGAGGGACACTGAGACCCAGGGGCCGCTTGGGCAGGGTTGATGGGAAGCCAAGGCTGTCTGCTCAGCCCTGAGACTTCGCCCCATCCAAGCTGAACACAGAGGCTTTTGCAATTTTGCAAGTCCTGTATCATAAGGCTGACTCCAGCACAGAAGTTCTCCCAGTGTAGACACAGCTGATCCTCACAACCAACTGGCTTGGAGGTCAATGCCCCACAGTGATACCAACAAGACTTAACTACAACAAGACTTTACACACAGTCCACAAAGGGATGCACCAAGAGAGGTAATGGGGGAGGCAGAGCTACTGAATCATATAGGACACGTAGCACACAAAACTACTCTACCAACTCAGGGAAGCAGTGAAAATGCCGAGACAAAGGAACAGATCACAAACAAAAGAAATGGAGGTGAACAAATGACTGGATATAGAGTTCAAAACCACAGTAATAAGATTTTTCAAGAATTTCCTAGAAAAGATGTATTACTTTAGCAAAACCCAAGAGGAGATCAAAAAGGACCAACTAGAAATTAAACATACACTAGCTGAAATAAAAAATATTATACAGAAACCTAACAGCAGACTAGAGGAATGCAAGAATCAAGTCAAAGATTTGAAATACAAAGAAGCAGAAAACACTCAATTGGAAAAGCAAAAAGAATTCAAAAATTTGAAGATAGTGTAAGGAGCCTGTGGGACACATTCAAGCATACCATCATCAGAATTATGGGGGTGCCAGAGAAGAGAGAGAGCAAGATACTGAAAACCTATTTGAAGAAATAATGACTAAAAACTTCCCCCACCTGATGAAAAAAAATAGACTTACAAGTCCAGAAAGTGCATAGAACCCCAAACAGAAGGAATCCAAAGAGGACCACACCAAGATACATCATCATTAAAATACCAAGAGCAAAAGACAAAGGGAGAATATTAAAAGCAGCAAGAGAAAAACAGTTCATTACCTACAAGGGAGTACCCATACTATCATAAGCTGATTTCTCAACAGAAATTATGCAGGCCAAACAGAAGTGGAAATAAATATTCAAAGTAATAAATAGCAAGAACCTACAACCAAGATTACTTTACCCAACAAAGCTATCATTCTGAATTGAAGGTCAGAGAAAGAGCTTCACAGATCAGAAAAAACTAAAGGAGTTCATCAGCACCAAACAAGTATTATATGAAATGCTGAAAGGTACTCTTTAAGAAGAAGAAAAAAGTAAAGATAAAAATTATGAACAACAAATACATATCTATCAACAAGTGAATCTAGGGAGCATCCAAGATGGCGGCATAGATAAAAACCTACACTGCTGCCTCACACAACAATTTCAAAACTACAACTAAAAGACAGAATGGACATCATCCAGAACCACAGGGAAGCTGGCTGAGTGGAAGTTCTACAGCTAGAAGGAAAGAGAGGGGCTCACAGAAACCCAGAGGAGCTGCAAAAAGCTGAGGTACGGAGACATGCGCGTGAAGAGAGCGAGTGACGGCGAACCTGGCTGGCCTTCTCTGGTGGGAGGGAAACGGAGACTCTCAATGGCATTAAACTCCTTATCCTACAACACTAAACCCCAGATCCAGCCGAAACTCATACGGGGGAACTTTGGACTGTGAAAAGGGAGAAGTGCACGAAAATTTAGGGGAGTCGCAAAAGATCAGAGGTCTGGTGGTGCTCACGGCACTGCGCTGCAGAGGAAAGACTGCTGATTGTGCCGCTGGCTTTCACGAGTGGGCGGGAGACAGACCCTCTCAACTGTGCCACTTCTAACTTCACTAAGTCCCAGTTTCGGGCGAAACCCTGGGGACCCAGACTCGTGTGGTCCCGTAGCACAGGGGAGCTGGAAAGGCAGCAGTCTAGAGGCACTGTGAGAGAGCGCGAGTGCGCGCACGCACAGGGACTGCTCCAGCGACTACCCAGTCACATGAGACTCAGGGGCCATGGAGGACGGGGCTGACTGGAAGGCAAGGCAGTCCTTTAAGCCCTGAGACTCCACCCATCCCAAGCTCAAGAGAGGCTTTTGCGTTTTTTCAAGTCTGGTATCATAAGGCTGAATCCAACACAGAAGTTCTCTTGGCATAGTGAAAATGCCAAGACAAGGGAAGGGATCACAAACAAAAGAAATTGAGAAAAAAACAAAACGACTGGATATAGAGTTCAAAACCACACTTATAAGGTTTTTCAAGAATATGCTAGAAAAGTTGGATAAAGTTATCAAGTCCCAAAAGGAGATGCAAAAGATCCAACTAGAGATGATAAAGGACCAAATAGAAATTAAACATACACTGACTGAAATAAAAAATATTAAACAGAGACCTAATAGCAGACTAGTGGAAGGCAAGAATCAAGTCAAAACTTTGAAATATAAAGAATCAGAAAACACTCAACTGGAAAAGCAAGAAGAGAAAAGAATCCAAAAATGTGAAGATAATGTAAGGAGACTCTGGGACAGCTTCAAGCGTACCAACATCAGAATTGTGGGGGTGCCAGAAGAGAGAGAGCAAGATACTGAAAACCTATTTGAAGAAATAATGACTGAAAACTTCCCCCACCTGGTGAAAGAAATAGACTTACAAGTCCAGGAAGCACACAGAAACCCATATAAAAGGAATCCAAAGAGGACCACACCAAGACACATCATCATTAAAATACCAAGAGCAAAAGACAAAGAGAATATTAAAAGCAACAAGAGAAAAACAGTTCATTACCTACAAGGGAGCACCCATACGAATGTCAGCTGATTTCTCAACAGAAACTATGCAGCCTAGACATGAGTGGCAAGAAATATTCAATGTGATGAATAGCAAGAACCCACCACCAAGAATACTCTATCCAGCAAAGCTATCATTCAGAATTGAAGGGCAGATAAAGAGCTTCACAGATAAGAAAAAGCTAAAGGAGTACATCAACTCCAAACCAGTATTATATGAAATGCTGAAAGGTACTCTTTTAGAAGAGGAAGAAGAAAAAGGTAAAAGTTAAAAAATGATGAACAACAAATACATATCTATCAACAAGTGAATCTAAAAATTAAGTGAATTAAAAATTTGATCAACAGAATAAACTGGTGAATATACTAGAATCAGGAGCACAGAAAGGGAGTGGACTGATAATTCTCAGGGGGAAAGGGGAGGGGGGTACAGGGAGTGACTGGACAAAAATCATACACCTATGGACTCATCAATTGGGGGGAAAGGTAAAGGTAGAGGGAGGGTTGGTAACGAGGGGGAGGGGAGCTATGGAGGGGGAAAAAAGAGACAAATGTAATAATCTGAACAATAAAGATTTAATTAAAAAAAACAAGTGAATCTAAAAATCAAGTGAATTAAAAATCTGATGAAAAGAATAAACTGGCGAATATAATAGAATCAGGGGCATAGAAAGGGAGTGGACTGATAATTCTCAGGGGGAAAGGGATGAGGGGGATGCAGGCACAGACTGGACAAAAATCGTACACCTATGGATGAAGATAGTGGCGGAGGAGGAAAGAGCAGAAAAAAACACACACATAATGTAAAATGTACCATCTTAACCATCTTTAATCATACAATATGATAGTGTTAACTGCATGTACTTAATTGTGCAACAAATCTCTAGGACTTTTTCTCTTTGCAAAACTAAAACTTTATACCAGTGGTCTGCAAACCGCACCTTGAGAGCCACAGGTGGCTCACAAGCTGCGGTTTGCCGACCACTAGACTAGACTAAATGTTACTGTGTAGTTGGAAACTGTGAGGATTAGGCAATTGTGGCATATTGTGTGCAAAGAGGTAAAGGGTAGTATAAGACAGTGGTCGGCAAACTCATTAGTCAACAGAGCGGCAAACCACCGCTCGGTTTGCCAACCACAGCTTTAAAACCACCTCTCCGTTTTGCCCTCCCCCGAATCCCCAGGCAACCGTCATTCTACTCTGCTTCTAAGAGACTGACTACTTTAGATAACTCATGTAAGTGGAAGCATGCAGTGTTTGGCCTTATATAATTGGCTCATTCACCCAGCATAATGTACCAGGTTCATCCATGTCGAGGCATGTGACAGGATTTCCTTCTTTTTTAAGGCTGAATAATATTCCTTTGCATGTATGTACCACATTTTATTTACCCATTCATTGGTTGATAGGCATTTAGGTTGCTTCCACCTCTTGGCATTTGTGAACAATGTTCACATCAGTGTGCAAATATGTCTTTGAGATCTTGTTTTGCATTATTGTGGATATATACCTAGAAGTAGGATTGCTGGATCACATGGTACTTATATTTACTTTTGTGAGGAATCTACATAATGTTTTACATAGCAACTGCACCGTAAATGTCTGTTGTTTTAAGCCACTAAATGTGTGGCCATTTGTTATGGCAGCAGTAGGAAACTATTATTGGGCCTTTATTGATTTTTTAAAATATATATATATATTATTGATTTTCTTACAGAGAGGAAGGGAGAGGGATAGAAGAGGGATAGAGAGTAAAAAACATCGATCAACCGCCTCCTGCATGCCCCCTACTGGAGATGTGCACGCAACCAGGATACATGCCCTTGACTGGAATCTGGTACCTTTCAGTCCGCAAGCCAACGCTCTATTCACTGAGCCAAACTGGTTTCGGCTGATTTTTTTTTTTTTTTTACCCATTTTGAAGTATAATATACACACAGAAAAAATGCACCTATTGTAAGTATACAGCTTTATAAATTTTCATAATCCAAGCATATCTGTATAACCAGCCTCCAACTAAGAAAGAGAATTTTCAACTCCAATCCCACGCCCCCCAGAAACCCTGGCGTGCCAGGACGGGACCTTGAAAACCATCTTTTCTGACTCCTTTTTGCAGAAAGAAGAATCAAAGCCCAGGAAAGTGCAAGCAGTGTCACCTTTTTCCCCCCACAGTATTTTTAAAGATGCATGTGTCAAATACCAAGCACTCTGAAAATACTTAATAGATGAAATGGTTGGAGGAAAAAAAATACTCCTCCTCTAGAGAAATTCATTTGTCATTTCCTGTTTTAAATGAGTCTCAAAAGGATCCCCAAGAGGGTTTTAAATATGCCATAAATAGAAACCATTCCTTAAATTTGTGGACTTGTTTGTAAGAAACATTTTTAAAACTGTAAACCCACGTCTTAGGAAGAATGGGACCAATTTATGTTTAGTTCTCAATTGTGGCCTGGCCTCTTGTGCCACCTGCTGGTTGGTTGTGGGAACGCATCACCGCATCCTGTTGTAGGCATTCATTCATTTCAGCAAACACATACTGAATGTATTATATGTGCTGGACACACACAGTCTTGTGTCTGTGAGGTTCAGGATCTTGCATAGGAGGCAGAAATTCACCCACATATAATCCATGAAAAATTGCAAAAGTAATAAATTCAACAGTGAAATGTGATTCCCTAACCTGGCTGTTAATCAGATCCTGTGTGAGAATCTTATTAGAATAACATTTACCAAACATTCCTCTCCCAGAGATTTGAGTCCATATGCCTGGGTTGGGGCCAGGGAACCTGTATTTTCTACCAGCACTCAATAAGACTTTTGATGCACACATCAGTGTGGACAGGGTAGATTGGTTTTGGAAGGGTTATTGCAAAGGGAACTTGAAAAGTTGAATTTTATTTTAAAGGCACCAACAATAGAAATCTGAGTAAAACAATGATGTCAGATGGAAATCATCATGGTAAGAGGGCAGTTATAATTGGAGAAAGTTGAGTATTTTGAGAAAGAGAAGTAAGCAGAGAGACAGAGCGCAAGGCAGAGAATAAAGATTTATATGGGGAAAAGGCAGGAGAGAAAAAACAGTGGGGGAGAGGGAGGAGTCGGATCTTCAAAAACACAGAATGCTCAACCCCTACCACTCTCAGTCATCACACGGTGTATATTTTAAAGGCCTAAGAGGACCCAAATAGTAGCTGTGACTTCAGCACCACCTGGCACAGGGCCATGACACAAAGTGAATCTAGGATTACATATTTTGTCAAGTACAAAACTGTAAAAGTAAACCCATTTTTAATTTCTTTTTTCAAATTGATTTTGGAGAGATAGAAATACCGATTTGTTGTTCCACTTATTTACTCATTCATTGGTTGGTAGATGTATGTGCCCTGACTGAGGATCAAACCTGCAACCTTGGTTTATTGGAACAACACTCTAACCAATTGAGCTTTAACCAACTGAGGTACCCAGTAAAGGCTCCATACTTAATTTCACTGTTTTAGGGCAATTATTTGTTAAGTAATCATTATATGCTAAGCAATATGCTACATGCATTATCTCTTAACAACCTTATAAGATAGATCATTTTTTTATTCTATTTTTTCAAATGAAGAAACCAAGATTTACCAGAAATTAAGCAATTTTTCCAAGGTCAAACAGCCAGGAAGTTTGGAATCAAGCTTAGATTTCTTTGATTTCAGAATTCAAGCTCTTATTAATGTCTAAATGATTCTCATCCACATGATTATGCACTAAATTCATCCCCAGTGCATTGTGATTTTTCAAAATATATTTTATTGATTTTTCACAGAGAGGAAGGAAGAGGGACAGAGTTAGAAACATCGATGAGAGAGAGACACCGATCAGCCACCTCCTGCACACCCTCCACTGGGGATGTGCCCACAACCAAGATACATACTCCTGACCGGAATTGAACCTGGGACCACCACCCCACCCCACCCAGTCCGCAGTCCAACGCTCCATCCACTGAGCCAAACCGGTTTTGGTGCATTATGAATTCTTAAAACACACACACACACACACACATTTCTAGTGGCTACATTATTTCACCTTGTGGATGTAATACAGTTTAAATAATTTTCAATTATTAATAGGATATTTTCAACATATGCCATTATTGTCCTAAATATAAATGGCCTACAGTTTTGTGGCCAAAACGGGCCCTCAATCTGTGTTTATAAATAAAGTTTTACTGGAACACAGACAGCCACACACATTCATTTATGTATGACCTATGGCTTCTTTCACTGCCAAGTTGAGTTGTTGTAAAAGAGACTATATGTCCCGCAAAGCCTCAACTGCTTATGATCTGGCTCTTTACAGAAAGGTCTGGTGACCCCTTTTCTAAATATTTGTCAACATCACTAATTATATCCTTGGAATAAACATGGAAAGAGAAGCAAGCCAAATTGTTTTCCAGAAAGTTGATTCTGGACAACATTGCCACCAGCAGTCTGTTTGAAGGATCCATTTCCCTTACCTTCCAGCTTTGCCGGCACTGGCCCCTATGCAAATAGATGTCAAGGTGTCCCGCAGCTCAAGGCATTGGGGACACAGCAGAGACCGGAACATACAAGTCGCTGCCCTCATGGGCACATCATCTGCTGAAGGGGTGAGGAGATATAATAACCTACTTGGCAAGTCAATATATCACTTGTCAGTTGGTGATGGGTGCTATGAAGTCAACTAAAGCAGTAAAGGGGACAGTGACTAGGAGCGTAGAGTGGGGTGCTAGTTTACCAAGGGTCTTCACTACCGTCACTGATAAGGTGAAATTGGAGCAGAGACCTGAAGAAAGAGTATCCCAGATGGAGGGAAAAGCAAATATAATAAACGTGGTATTTTCAGAATTCAGGAGGGTGAAATAGTCCATTTTTAACTCCACAGTAGGGTGCTGTGGCGTAGATAACCCCAGAGAGCCGATAAGTCAGAAACCATTTCTATTTGGCTCTGAAGTCCCTGGTACTTGTGTGATGGCGGCAGCAGCTGATTTGCTGTGAGATTGGGTTTTGCTAAAGCTAACACTAAAATTAGTTTTTATTTCCTAAGTAAACAGCAGCTGGCAGTACACTCGGGAGTGGAAAAGCAGCCAGAATGAGCTGGGTACAAGAGAAGACTCATGGGGAAGGTTAGTATTTTCTGGGGAAGGAGACACCTATCTGTAAGTACGTACATGGTTAGGACCTCGGGGCAGGGTGTCTTCTTCTACACTATACGTTAGAAAGCTCACTGTCACCTGAGATCCCTTTTTGCCCTCACCCCCCTCATTCATCCCATCACCAAATCCTGTTATATCTCCCTCAGCAAGAACACTTGATTCTGGATCATAGATCATAAGGTGGAGGCCCTGTGTTGAACATGCAAAATGGGAAGATGGGAAGAGCCTGTGTCCCCAACCCGATCCTCTCACAATTCGAGCCCTCGACCTACAACTCAGACGGTTATGTGAGCGAGAAACAGACACCTATTCTAAGGTCTCTTTGTTGCAGCAGCCCCTACCTGTCTCCTAACCATCTCACTCTCTCCCCACGCACATTGTTACAACAATCCCCCAATAGATCCGCTACCTCCAGTCCCTCATGTCCCTCTCCGTCTGCAAGAGATATTGCCAGCACAATGAGCACCCTGACACGGATCACATCATGTATTAATCATGTTTGTTGGGTTCCAGTTAAAACTCTTACATTTGGTGGACATAGGTCTCACAACCCTAACCCCAAACTGCTCCCTCCTCCCACCTCTATTCCTGCCACATCTCTTCCTAGACATGCTCTGCCTCTACCACTCAACTCCTCCAGAATGTTACTCCAAGACGGCCACCAGGATCGTCACCTCCTGGTGCTCATGCCCCTTGGCGTCCTTCCCCACACTGAACAGAGTGGTGGGTACTGGGAGAATAACTGCGTGTGGCTTCCCAGTCTAGGTCATCGAAGACATTGTATGTTTCTCCCTGCTCTGTCTTGAGTTCCTCACTGGGGAACATCAGCCCTCAGGTTGTGAGGACGCTGAGACAACCCTACTGAAACGTTCCTGTGGCGAGAAGCTGAGGACTCCAGTCCACAGCACTGTGAGCGAGCTTCCTTGGATAGCTGAGTCCCCTAGGCCATCTGACAACCTCTGAGAATAAGGCTTCTGTCATCCTCATTCATTTGCATCCTAGTTCCTGAAGTGCAGGGAGGGAAAAATCTGCAGTCATGCTGGGTTCAGGGTTCCACTTGGTACAATGAGAACACCCGAGGCCTGAGTTGACCTGGTGATTCTGCCACTTCTATGATACTGATTGTGAAATGCAACCTCATCAGTCAAGAATTATTCCCAGGAACTTAAGATTGTCACTACAAAGAGAACAAAACTATTCCATGTTCCCAACATTTGGCATCTTCTGATGAGAACAGAACATTCCTAAGTGCCAATGCGTGCTTGGTGCTCACCCTTAAAAATGAAGTGCTCTCGCTAGCCGGGTAGCTCAGCTGGTTGGAGTATCATCCCATTCACCAAAGGGTTGTGTGTTCGATTCCCAGACAGAGCACATACCTGGGTTATGTTTCATATGGTGTGTGTGGGAGGTAACAAATCAATGTTTCTCTTCCTCTCTCTCAAGATCAATGGGCATATTGTCAGGTGGGGATTATAAAAAATGGAGCTCTTACCTGGAATTTCCATAACTGCTCCAGAATCGGTAGCTAAGTTCATGTGTCAAGGCACTGGAGCCCTGGGCTTTGCTGCTCTGTGAAATGACTGCCCCTGGCACTGGTGGGTTTAAAGGCTCTCCTGAACAAGGAAGGACCCATTGCATCTGTGCCCGGCACAACCTCTCAGCCTGGTCACTCCCTGGACCTCCAGGACCCCCACCCTCAACCCCCGGCTGATGTCCGTGCTCCAGTAGAGGACTGGCTGGCCAGAGAGAGGCAGTGCCCCTGAGGCCAGGCACCTAGTAGTTAGGGGCACAGCCGCTGGAGTTTAAATCCCAGCAGAGCCATAGGCCCCATCTGTCTGGTGCCTGGTTTTGTGAAGTTTTATTGGGACACAGCCATGCCCATTCACTTAGATGATCAACACCTGCTTTGTTGTAGCTTAAATTATTTACCACCTATAATAATTTACGGAAAAGGTTTGCTGATTCATAAGAGAGCCTTTACTAATTAGCCTATTTGACTTGGTAGTTGACACTTTGAGAAAATCAGCTTTTTGTCATGGGATTTTGATGAACAATCCACAGTTGACCAAACATAGTCCTTTCACTGTCCTGTAAGATTGTGATATGTTATAACTTTACAGCCCAGTAACAAAGTTAACTCCAAACATGATTTTTGAGTTTTGACTTGTAGAAAATTAACCAGTCTTATCTCTTTTTTAAATATATTTTTTATTGATTTTTTTACAGAGAGGAAACCAGTCTTACCTTAATCTTATTTATTTCATTCTTTTTTCTGGCTGATCTGTAAACCTTGTCTCTCAAACACTCTTCAAAACAGTTTTTTGTTTGTTTGTTTGTTTGTTTTGCTTCTGGCTGTTTCTCTCATTAGTAAGAAACAAACAAACCTGTAAGAATTTTTATGAGTTCATTTGAGCCAAACTGACAACAATGCCAAGAGGCAGTTTTGCAGTTTATTTTATACATTAGAATCAAAAGAGGCGGCATAAGGAGAGTTATATGCAATTCATTGGTGACTGTTAGGGTTTGCCGTGGGTGGTGAAAGAATTCACGATTAAGAGATGCAGCAAGAAAGTTTATTTTACTTTCCAAGAGAAGAAAGGGCCAAGTACTGCTAGTCAATGGGCAAGGAAGGAAGAGTTGCCTGCTCTTCTACGCGTGGCTGTTGCTAAGCAAAAAGGAAGGGAGGGCGATTTTGTTGAAGTTGAACAGATACCCAGGGTTGTCTTGAAAAGTTACAGTTTGTTTACTCTCTAGGAGACAGTCTGGCAGATGTCCTAGGGAGGTGTCTTATCAGTACTTTTCCCAACCCTGTAAAACATGCGAAGAGTAGAAGTTATGAAGAGTTTGAAAGAGGCTTGTTTGGAGGAGAGGGAGAAAGGAGTTAACCCTGAGTTGTGAAAACAGAAGGGAGGAGGGGGATGCAAGAATGTAGCCTTGGGAGTAGCTTATCTTGTCCTGCAGCTTGATCAGAGGAGCTGTTAGAATCAGAGGAGCCAACAATCTTGGGGCTTAATTACCAGATGCTTCTCATAACTTGTGGAAGACCTCAGCAAAGAAAAGGAAAGGCCTATCCATACAGTGGTAGATTAGGGAGGCAGGAGAGAAAGCAAAGCGGGGAAATCTATAGGCTTAGATAAAGAGTAAATGGAGGACACATGCTTCTTTTACAATGGTGGATACAGGGTAATTAACAATTAACATGCACAGCACATGGAGATAGTATGCAGGAGAACAAGGCAACAATGACAGTTCAGGGGCCTGTGGTCTTGTGCCCTGAAGGGTCTGGGGAAAAGGGATTACTTTGTTGTTACTAAGGTATGTTATCATAGATGCAGAAAGACCCTGGGCAGCCTCAGTTCAGGTAAAGAAAGGTATCAGCCTAGGATGTGACTACCCACCATGACTAACTTTTAGTTAGGAATTTTTATGTTCACACCATCTTTTGTGGTTACTTTTTGTGTGTGTGTGTGTGTTACATGTATACATATCTCCCCATTGCCCACCCCCCTCCCAGGCATACCCCAACCCCCCAGTGTCTTGTGTTCATTGGTTATGTTTATATACATGCATACCTATGTGGTTACTTTTGGGCTCTGAATTTGTAAGGCTCACCGTGCAGTCCTCCCTGAGCTTGTTGGGTTTCTTCCACCTAACCTAAGTAAACAATGACGCCTGGTAATGAGCAGTTACACATTTACAGTTGCCAACAGCAGGGTCCTCAGGCTTTAGTGAACCTACAAATAGCCAAAGGAACTTGATTTTAAAAATACAGAATCCAGAGCTCTGTCTCCAGAGAGTATGCTTTGGTGGATTCTTGTGTTGTAGGTGATGGGAATAGCATTGGGTATTAAGCCTGTGGGGTCAGACCAGACCTAGGTTCAGCAATCTCAGGGCTCAAGTTCTGGCTAGGAAAGAATTCAGAGCCAAGACTCCAAGATTAAGAGAATATCTATACACTAGTGGCCTGGTGCATGAGGGAGGGTGTCCCTTAGGGGGTGTCCCTGCATGAAATTCGTGTACGAGGGGAAAGGGGGTGGAAGTGTTCTCTTTGTAGTAACAATCTCAAATCGGTGCACCCTCTGCAATCTCAGACCCTTCAGGGGATGTCCAACTGCTGGTTTAGGTACAAACCTATGGGATTGGGCTTAAACCAGCAGTTGGACATCCCTCTCACAATCTAGGACTGCTGGCTCCTAACTGCTCACCTGCCTGTCTGCCTGATTCCCCTAACCACTCTGCCTGACATCTTGTTCGACCCCAATGGCCCCCCCCTCGCCAACCTGCTCAACCCCAACTGCCCTCCCACCAGCCTGATCACCCACAACTGCCATCCCATCCTGGCCTGATTACCCACATCTGCCCTCTCCTAACTGCCTCTACCTCAGTCGTGCCACCATGGCTTTGTCTAGAAGAACATCTGGAAAGTCTCCTAGGCTAATTAGCATTTATTCTTATTGGTATTAATAGAGGCCTCATGCATGCATGGGTGAGAGCCAGCTGGTTTGCCCTGAAGGGTGTCCTGGATCAGGGTGGAGTTTCCTTAGGGATAGGGCAGCCTGAGCAAGGGGCCTGTGGTGGTTTTCAGGCCAGCCATGCCCCCATGAGAATCCTCACTGGGGGGTGGGGAGTTGGCCAGCCTGGGTGAGGGACTGAGGGCTGGCCACACCCTCTTCAGAGTGGAGGTCCCTGATGGGGTGCCTGGCCAGCCTGGGTGAGGGGCTGATGGCTGTTTGCAGGCTGGCCACATTCCTCAGTGGGGACCCTCACCCCACGGGGGCACGGCCAGCCTGGGTAGGGGCTGAGGGCCATTTTCAGACTGGCCATTACCCCAATGGAGACCCTCACCCCAATGGTGGCATAGCCAGCCTGGGTGAGGGGCTGAGGGCCATTTACAGGCCCCTTCCTCAGCAGCCAGCCAGGGCAACCCAAGCTTCTGCTCCATGGCTCCTGCCCACAGGCCCCTCCTTCAGCAGCTGGCCCAGGCAGGTGGGAAGCTTGGCTTCCTCCATCACTGGGATGACCCATTCCAGCTGGCTCCATGGCCACTGCCATCTTTCTCCCGCTAATTTGCATATTCCCTCCTGATTGGCTCTGGGTGTCACAAAATGATGGTCGATTACAATATTCTCTCTTATTAGTATGGATATAAAACCCTAATATGCAAATAGACTGAACAGCAGAACAACTGAACAATGGATCACCTAAACAACTGGGCACTATGATATGTGCTGGCCACCAGGAGGCGCGCGCAGAATGTGGCTGGCATTGGCAGCAGCAGGATGGTGGAGCAGGTGAGCAGGGGCGCCAGACCAAGGCAGGGCACTGGTCACTATCATGGTGGTTACTGAAAATTCTCTGCTCCCACATGCTGAGGTCCCGCTGGGTGCTAGCACCCACTGCTGGTGCTGGAGCCACTGCTTGCTTCTGCTGCCAGCCCAGGTGCCGGCCCTGATCATGGGTGTGAGCAGCAGCTTCCAGCCCCAATTGCCCCTGAAGGCTTCTCCACCACCACCCCAATCACCCCCAGGGGGCCATCGGGGCAGCAGCCGCTGCTCGCACCCACTGATGGCACCGCCCCAATCACTCCTCACCATCAGTGGGTGCAAGCAGGTCCAACGCATCAGCGCCTGGAAGCACCTGTGGTGGAGCGGGGTTGCAGCAGACAGGGGACTGGAGGCATGGCAGGAGGGGCTGGCAGGGGCATGGAGGATGGGCTGAGACCTGCCCCTGTGCCCACAGAAGCCTCGTTGTCCACAGTTCCTTTCAAAGTGCATGAATTTGTGCACTAGGCCCCTAGTTTATTTATGAAATCACAGAGATAGACGAAGTAATTCCTGGAAGAAATGAGCTTAAGAAATAAATTATAGAGGTAAAGGAAAGGCCCTTGAGGTTGGCAGTGAGGAAGGTAATGGTAAGCACCTGGGGAGTTGGAGTGGGGGAGGTGAAGAAGGGAAAGGTGCAGATGTGCTCCCTGGGGGAAGCACTCTGGATCCTCTAGCCAAAGGGTTTTAAAAGGTGGAGATTTTAGGGGAAGTTGCAGGGGAAGATCTCAGAATATTCAGTAGCTTTCCAGGTGTGTCCTTTCAGGGTCCAGATCTCCACTGATTGATTGGTCCACACCAGGGCAGGGGTCATTATCCAAAGCAGCTGGTCCTGAAGTCAACCCAGGCTGATTTTGTTGCTTTTCTGGAGCTGAAATACAAATGTGACCTAAATGTTATTTCCAGGGAGAAGAGGCCAGGGAGTCCAAACCATTTGATCAGCAATATGCTAGGGGAGGAAAGGTCACCCTGGAGGCAAGGTTACACCTACATTTGTCTTTTGCTCGTCGCTCCAGGCTTTCCAACCTGGTGATGCTCTGTACCTGGCCCGTCATCCCTGGTCTGCTCATATCTGTCTAACTGCCTACCACAGTTGGGCTCTCCATTTTTAAATAAAGATATCCTTCTCCCCTAGGGAATTCTGAAATAGATGGTCTCCAGAGGATCACAAGATAAGACCCACGCTCCTTGGAATGATTGACAAGGTCCCTGATTATATGGCCCCGCCCATTCTTGCCTAATTCTTCCCATCACTCTTGCCACATTGAATTATGGCTCCACCATGGCATGTGCAAAGGATGTTACCCCTCCCATTTCAGCGAGTTCTTTGGACATCTAAAATTTGTCGCTTCCTCCGAGATGCCTTCCTGATTCTCTCAGGTCCACACAGTACATTCTATTCCACCTCCTATGAAGACCATATTACACTACAGGTGTTGATTTGCTGAAGGGTCCATCTGCCCAAATACACTGGGCACCTTAGGGTGGGGCCCACGACTTCTGGACCTCTCTATCCTCAGTCCCCAGCACGACAACCAGGAGGTTTGCAATGATTGCTGTGACAAGAACAGAGGGAGGGGAGAGGCACTCACAGTGTCACCAGTGGCCTCTTAGCTTTATCATTTCCACGGTGATGTGCCTGTCCCACTGGCAGGAATAGCTGTGGGCACGGTTGTAATTAAGAAGAGGGGAAAGGAGGAAAAGAACAAGGGTAAAGGGAGGGGGCATTGGAGGAGGAGGAAGAGGAAGAAGAAAAAGGAGGATATGCATGGGAAAACTGGATTTTTCTGAAATAAACAATTGATCATCCCATTTGGGATAGGAACCTAACTTTTCCTTTTATGATCTTCAAAACTACTTGAAATTATACTCATAATTAACTTTATAATTAAAAATTTTAAATCCCATTGACCTAGATAGCCGTCCTGCACCCCGGAGTGGCACATGCTGAGACGTACTTTCCAGTTTAAGTTTGAATTAATTTGTGGTTGCCTGTGATGGGGAACAGAAAGCAATGGACGAGCCTTCCACCCATGGCCACGAGAGGGCGCGCCGAAGCAGCCAAACCCGCTAAGGACCAGGGCGGTCCCCAGGGAACCATTCTGAACAAAGAGCCTTCTTATTTTCAAAAGGCTGATAGGGGTCCCCACAGGGCGTTCACACTCCTTCTCCTCATAAGTAAACGAACATAATTGCAATTTAATTCCTCCCAAATTGCATCAACAATTAAAGAGAAATTACTCCCTCGCCCTTTCTATTTTTTCCTGCAATAGGCTCCTTGGTAATTTCAGCAATGTGATGAAGTCCTCTGTGGGAAAGCAATTGGATTGCAATGGCTTGCTCCCTGGAGCTCGCCCACAGGTAGGCTCTGCCTTCTCCGCCTCCTTTTGATTTACTGTGACTCTCCCAACATCTTAATGCATCATGTTGCCTTTGCTGTCTGATGATAGATGACCTCCTTCCTCGGAACTGGATCTATAAATATGTCTGTCTGTTCCCATCATGATTCACTTTTTCAGGTTCAGAAGGGAGAAAATAGAAAGCTTTTCTCCTGATGCCCTCCCACCCTTGCTTCCTCCCCTCTTGAAGTGGCTTCTACTGTTATTGCCTCTCTGATCACTTACTCTTTTGATCTCAGATCTACAGGCCTTTTGATAGTTCTTGTGATGTACCAGAAATGAGTAATGCCTGGCCTGCCCTTCATTCCTCAGTTCTAGGCGCTGGGGAAAGCAAGTGGACAAAAAAATAGAAATAAAAAATCCTACCCTGTTCACAGTCACCAAAAGACAGAAACACCCAAGTGCCTATAATAAATGACTGATAAAGGGTGGTCTACACACCCAATGGAATATTATCTAGCCATAAAAAGGAATAAAATACTGATACTACATCCTGAGTAGATCTCAAAAACAGAATGCTAAATGAAAGAAGCCAGACACTTACTGTATGACTTCATTTATATGAAATGTGCAGAAGAGGCAGATGCACAGACAGAGAAAGTAGATGATGGTTGCCAGAGATGGAGGGAGGGGTGAGTGGGAGGGACTGCTTCATTGGTCCTGGGCCTCCTTTTGGGCAATGGAAATGTTTTGGAACTAGGTGATAGCTGCACAGCGTTGGGAATGGGCTTAGTGGCACTGAACTAATGTACACTTAACAATGGCTCAGTTTATGTTCTGTGGGTTTCACATCAACTGAAAAGGAAAAAACCTGGCCTTTGTAGAGAGTGCATTCTAAGGGGAGTAGATGGGAAGTAACCTATAGGTAAATAGCTAATATATCACATGAGCTCGGAGCCACATGGGGAAGACAGACAAGTCAGAAATCATTTCATTCTAGTGTGGGCAATGCCCTGGCAGACCCATGCTCGTGGAAGAAGGAAATTCCAAATGACTACACTGAACTATAGAAGTTTCCAGCAGCCATGGCTGCTGCCCTGAGGTTGAGCTCCAGCCCTGGCTAACTGGCTGTGTGATCTTGGGCAAGTCATGTGTCTTTATTCATCTATTCTGTGGAGATAACCTTGAATCTACAAAGATGGTGGGGGTTCCCAAGTCCTCCTGTTTTTTTCTGGATGCATCCGTCTTCCCTGATCATTTTCAAAGTCTTAAATCCTGATGGTGTGTGTGTGTGTGTGTGTTTAAATATTTTTATTTCAGAGAGAAATGGAGAGGGAGAGATAAAAACACAAATGATGAGAGAGAATCATTGATTGGCTGTCTCCTGCCCATCCCCCACTGGGGACAGAGCCTGCAACCTGGGCATGTGCCCTTGAGCAGAATCAAACCCATGACACTTGAGTCCACAGGCCAACACTCTACCCACTGAGTCAAACTGGCTAGGGCTTAAATCCTGTTTTAACTAGTCTCAATTTGACAACTGTGTCATGTGATACTACACTGGGGTTTCCAAGAAGCAGTTGGGCCTTTTTACCTGCAGGATGCAGAGAGAGAAAAAAACAGGGGGAGCTCCCTGGGGTTTCCCTAAGAATTCCTACCTTTCTCGCTGCTGCTTCCTAGGGGACTTGGGGGTGTTTGGGTGACCTGACCATGAATTTCAAGTAGCTGTTCAAAAGCCAATGAAGACTCTTGGGCAGGACCCACAGGAGAGCAGTCTCCCAGGTGGTAGTGACACTGAAGATGGGCAAGGCTGACTTTCCCTGTGATGCTCATCCCTGGTTTATCCCTGGGGTCTCGGGTGATGAAGGAAACAGTGGCTGCTGCTGTGGAAACTTTGTGGCTATTGGAGGCACAGGAGTAATTTCTATTTATGTGAATATATATCACATATAGATTGAATTAGGGCCTAACCTAATGACCTCATTTTACCCTGATTACCTCTTTACATGCCCTCCCTCTAAATATTGGTCCTGGGGGATAGGACTTCGATATGTGAGTTTTGAGAAGACACAATGTAGCCCACAACACTTCCTAACACCCATAAGCATCTGGTATTACTGAGTCCCCCAAAACCAACCCAGAAAGATTTCTGACTCCCTCTTTAGGGTCCCCCCACCCACCCTAGGTCCAACCACCTTAGTCAGGTGTTTGGCCCTGAACGAAGTTGTCCCCAGAAAGGGATCATCTCCTCTTTGCCACTTCCTGAGTAATGATCAGAATGAAAGGCGTGGAGGTGATTTATTTTGAAAATTCAGAATTCCATCTTTACCATTTCTGTGCTAATAGTAACCCAAGCTGTACCCTCCTGGAATATATTAGTCTGGGTCCTCCAGAGAAACAGAAACATTAGGAAACAGTAAGGATTCATGTATGACTAAGGAGGCTGAGAAGTCCAAGATTTGCAGTGGGCAAAGTGGAGAACCCAGAGAGCTCACAGGGAAAGTCCTAGTACCGTCTGTTAGGAGACCAGTGTCCCAACTTGAGGAAGTCAAGTAGAGAGAGAGGATTATTCCTTACTTTTAAAAGGTTTTTTTAAAAGTATAGTGGGTTGCTTTTTGGATGTTTGTTTTATTTTAGAAAGAAGAAGGGAGAGGGAGAAAGATAGAAACATCAATGATTGAGAGAGAATCATTGATTGGCTGCCTCCTACACACATCCCATTGGGGATAAAACCCACAACCTGTGCATGTGCCCTGGCAGGGAATTAAACCAGTGACTTCAGCTAAAGCGATCAGTGATACCACTTGGTCCCTAGAAGATGTTTAGCTCAGCCTCAGCTTAACTTCAAAGTAGAGTAAGATCTCAGACCCTTCAAAGTTCTTGGCAAACCTACCCAGCATATTTTTATTGAGAACCTACTATTTTCTAAGTACTATTATAAATGTTGGGTCTATAGAAATAAAACAAAGTCTCTGTCTTCATGAAGCTCAAAATATGGGAGAGTTAATGGGGGCATCCTTTATGCAACACAGCTTGGCAGATACTATTTAAAACCTTGGAAATGTGGCTACCTCTCAAACAATTATAAGAATTCATCCTAAGGATAACATCGAATAAGTACATAAATATGTGTGCCCAGGAATATTTATCATAGCATTGTTTATGGAGGTGTTTTCTAAACTTCTCTCATTCAGGCACTAAGTTCATGGTCTTTGTTATATCCACCTGCCACCATACTAATTTCGTAGTCCTTTCCCAAAGACCTTGACTTTGGTCATGTGACTTGCATTGGCTATAGAATACTGGCTGATGAAATGTAAGCAAAGCCTTAAAATAAAAATGCTCCTGCCGTCCTAGCTGGTTTGTCTCAGTGGATATGGCATCAGCCTGTGGACTGAAGGGTCTCAAGTTTGATTCTAGTCAAGGGCACATGCTTGGGTTGTGGGTTCGATCCCCAGTGTGGGGAGAGGCAGCTGATCAATGAAATGATTCTCATTGCTGTTTTTAACTTTCTCTCTTCTCTTTCTTCTCTCTCTCTCTCTCTCTCTCTCTCTCTCTCTCTCTCTCCACCCCTCTTTCTGAAATCAATAAAAATATATATTTTTTAAAAAATGCTCATGCAGCTGAGCTTGCCCTCTGTGTCTCTGCTATATCCAGGAGAAGAATGTACCTTAAGAAACTTGCTGGTCTCAGAAAAGATGTGGGAAGCAGGACTTAACCAAACTCAAGCCCTGGTGCTGAGCCCAACCTAAAACAGTCAACTCCTGTTAATCCACAGTTACATGAGCAAGAAAAAAATGTTTGCTGTCAATGCTACTGAGATTGGTATATTGGTCATTACCCAGCAATAGCTGATGAAGACATCCACTATAGTCAAGTATTCTGTTACTTGTATCTAACAGCATTCTTAATAAATATAAACAAGGAACACAGGAAGAGTGCCTGGAACCTATTAGATGTTCAATAAATATTAATTGCTTTTTGTTGTTGTTGTTATTCATTCTCACCTGAGGATATTTTTCCTATTGATTTTTAAAGAAAATGGAAGGGAGGGAAGAAGAGGGAGAGAGAAAAAAATGTTGATGGGAGAGAGACACATGGATTGGTTGCTTCCCACACATACCCCAACCAGGATTTGGGATCTAACCTGCAACCAGGTGCCCTTGACTAGGAATCAAACCCACTCTAACCACTGAAACACACCAGCCAGGGCTCAACTGTTCTCTTTTTATCCTCCCACACAGTATCATTTCAGGAAAAGGAAGACATTTATTTGAATGTTAGTTGGCCCTTGCGTTTGGTTTGTGGTTTCTTTCAATGGGTTTTCACCTGGAATTTCAATCATTCCCATTGTGTCTATTTTTCTAATTTCACATTATTCCAGACTCCAAGAAAGAAGACAAGCCCTCAGCAACACAGGTTGTGGACTTAAAATGCAGTGAGCTGAGATTTCTGGCATGAAATTAGCCAGAAGTGTTATGGAAAGTGTCAACATACTGACTTTTTGCCCAGCCATAAGAAATAGTAAGTTAAATCTATTTGTGAACTTTCCCTTGATTTATTTTCTTTGTACCTTTCACATGAGTCCTGAGGCTGTGATACCAGGCGACTGCTGTGTACTGGTCTCTTGCTGCTGGTAAACACCCAGGCCAGACCACAGAGATTGTTTTCATAACAGAGGCACTGACCTCATGACACTGTCCCGTTACAGTGACTGTTTTCTCCTCAGTGACAGGGGCTAAAGTGCACTTGGCTTCAGGGTCCTGTTCTTGGGCAGCCGCCCTTTAGGGAGCGCGGGCAGAGCTGCCGTGTTGTGTAAGCTGCCCGGCTCACTTGAGCAGGCTGCAGCCTAGAATTGTCACTTAGGATGGCCCAGCAGTGTCAGCATGAGCTGGGAGCCGGTTAGAAATGCAGACTCTCTGGCTCCCACTCCAGACCTACGGACTCAGAATCTGCATTTTATCAAGATCTCCAGGTGAGTCTTTTTGTAGTTTCAAAAATTGATATATAATTCACATACTTAAGTTCACTGTTTTTAACTGTACAGTTCCCTGGTTTTTAGTGTAGTCACAAAGACGTGCCTCCATCACCACTGTCTAATTCAGAACGTTTTCATGACACCCAAACAAACCTCACCCCCATTGGTAGTCATTCCCCACAGCCCCCTGTCCTAGCCCCTGGCAACCATTTAACCTACTGTGTGTCTCTCTAGATTTGGCTCTGTTAGACATGTCATATATGTCACATACATGGAATCAAATATTCTGTGACTTCTTTGTGTCTGGCTTCTACCACTTAGCTTGATATTTTCAAGATGCGTCTATGTTATAGTGTAAATAGTATTTCATTCTTTCTTATGGGTGAATGGTATGCCATTGTATGGATACATCACATTTTGTTTATTCGTCAGTTGAAGGACATTCCTGTTGTGTCCTTTTTTTGGCTATTACAAATAATGCTGTTATAAACATTTGTGTACAAGTTTTTAGGTAAACATATGTTTGCGTTTCTCTTGGGTATGTACTTAGAAGTAGATTTGGCAAATGGTAACTCCCTGTTTAACCACTGGAAGAACTGCTAGACTGGTCCTAAACTGGTGTACCATTTTACAGCCTCACCAGCGGTATCCAAAAGTTTTAACTTCTCCACATCCTCCCCAACACTTGTTATTGTCTTTTTCTGACTATGGGCAAATATAACATAAAATATATCACTTTAATCACTTTTAAGTGTGTAGGTCAGTAGTATTAGTGCATTCATATTATTGTACAATCATCACCACCATCCAGCTCTAGGTGGTTCATCTTGTAAAACTGAAACCTCATCCCCATTAAATAACTCTCCATTTCACTCTGAGTGGCAGTCACCAATCTTTCTGTCCCTGGGATTTTTACTATAATAAGTTGTCATATTAGTGAAATTATATAGTATTTGTTTTTTGTTGTGTATGTGTCTGACATTTCATTTAGCATACTGAATTAAAGGCCCATTTATCTTGTCACATGAATCAGAATTTACTGCTGAATAATATGACATTGTATGTGTCATACCACATTATGTTTATCCATTCATCCGTGGATAGAAACTTGGGCTGCATCCATGTTTTTGCTGTTGTGGATAATACTGCTATGAATATGGGTGTGTAAAATATGTTAAAGACCCTGCTTTCACTTCTTTCAAAAACTTGAAATTTAGAATTTCAGAAGTAGAATTTCTGCATTATATGGTAATTTTGTCTTTAATTTTTGAGAAACCACTGTATATGGCCGCTCCACTTCACCTGCCACCTTCCATAAACAAGTGTAACAATTTTTCCTCATCCCCACTAACACTTGCTATTTTCTGATTTGGGGTTGGTTTCTATTTTATAACAGGCATTCTAATGAGTGTGAGCTCATATCTCACTGAGGTTTTGATTTGTATTTCCCTAATGACTAGTAATGTTGAGCATCAGCATCTTTTCATGTACTTATTATCATGTGTATATCATCTTTGGAGAAATGTCTATCCAAGTCCTTTGTCCATTATAGTTTTATTGATTTTTAGAGATAGAAGAAAGGAGAGGAATAGAAAGACAGAAACATCAGTGATGAGAGAAAATCATTGACTGGCTGTCTCCTGCAGGCCCCCTACTGGAGACCAAGCCAACAACCTGGATGCATACCTTGACCTGAAATTAAAACTTGATTCTTTGGTTCCTGGGTCTACTCTCAACCACTGAGTCACACTTTGTCCATTTTTTAATTGGGTTGTTTTGTTGTTGAGTTTTAGGAGTTCTCTATATATTCTACATATTAATCCCTTATTAGATATTTGTAAATTGCTCTTTCACTGTGTTGATAGTGAGTTTTCTTTAAAATATATTTTTATTGATTTCAGAGAGGAAGGGAGAGGTAGAGAGAGAGAGAAAAACATCAATGAAGAAAGAAAATCATTGATCGGCTGCCTCCTACACTCCCTCCACTGAGGATCAAGCTTGCAACCTATGCATGTGCCCTGACCGGGAATCAAACCATGACTTCCTGATTCATAGGTCGATGCTCAACCACTGAGCCACATCAGCCAGGTGATCCTCTTAATGTGTTATTGAATTTGGTTTCCTTGTATTTTGAGGGATTTTACATCTATATTCATTGTTATTGGCTTATAGTTGTCTTTTCTTGTATGTCTTTGTCCAGCTTTGGTGTCAGAGTTTAGGAAGTATTCCCTCTTCTTCTACTTTAAGGAAGAGTTTAAAAAGGTTAGGTATTAAGTCTACAACATGGCTGAACTTGGAGGACATTGTATCAAGTGAAATAAGCCAGACACAGAAGAACAAATATTACATGGTCACACTTATATCAGGAAGCTAAGACACTCAGACTCATAGAATCAGAGGGTAGAATGGTGGTTTCCAGGGACTGGATGAAGGGGGAATCCAGAGGTGTTAGTTAAAGGGCATATAGTTTCAGTTATGCAAGATTAGTAAGTCCTAGAGATCTGCTGTAGAGGGCATGTAGTGCCTAGTTAATGGTACTGTATTATATTCTTAAAATTTTGTTCAGAGGGTAGATCTTAGGTTAAATATTCTTATCACCTACAAACAAAGAAGGAGGGAAGAAACTTTTAAGATGATGGTTATGTTTACAGCACTATTTATGGTGACAATTTCACAGCGGTATGTTTACCTTCAAACTTATCAAGATGTGTACATTAAATATGTACATCTTTTTTTATGTTTTTTTTAAGAATTCTATGTCAGCCCTAGCCAGTTTGGCTCAGTGGGTAGAGCATCAGCCTGCGGACTGAAGGGTCCCAGGTTCGATTCCTGGACAGGGCACTTGCCTGGGTTGCGGGCTTCATCCAACAGCAGGGACCACGCAGGAGGCAACAGATCAGTGGTTTCTCTCATCATAGATGTTTCTATCTTGCTTTCCCTCTTCCTTCCTTTCTGAAATCAATAAAAAATATATTTTTTAAAAGTCTATGTCATTCAGAAAGTGTATGACATAGACTTTTTTAACATATAAAAAGCTGTACATACATCTTGATGAGTTTGAAGGTGGTGGTTGCCAGGGGCTGGGCAGAAAAGAAATAGGGAATTATTATTGTATAATGGGCGAAGGTTTTCAGTTCTGTAAGATGAAAAAGTTCTGGAGATGATTGGACAACTATGTGAATATACTTGATACCAATGAACTGAATGAACAGTTAGAGATGTTATGTATATTTATACATAATTTTTTTAAAAGTCAATGCCCCCCCCCAAAGAAAAGATAGAAAAAGATGAGAGTCCTGTTCTGAATAAAAAGAGACAGCCATACATGCCAAACATGATTTTTTTAATAAATTTTGTTGATTTTTTACAGAGAGGAAGGGAGAAGGATATAGAGTTAGAAACATTAATGAGAGAGAAACATCGATAAGCTGCTTCCTGTCCACCCCCCAGTGGGGATGTGCCTGCAACCAAGGTGCATGCCCTTGACCGGAATCAAACTTGGGACCTTTCATTCCACAGGCCAATGCTCTATCCACTGAGCCAAACCAGTTTTATTGGCATTCTGGTATAAGAAAACAAAGCAGTCATGAAAGGGATTCTAAAATGTGAATGTGGACTGCACATTAGGCAACAGTATAGAATTATTGTGAATTACCTCAGGTGTGATAATGGACTTGAGATTGTGCAGGAGTATGTCTTGAATCCTACAAGATGCATGCTAAGTATCTAGGAATGAATTGTTCACAATGGCTGTAACTACTTTCAAATGGTTCAGAAATATAAAATAAGGCAAATAAAACAAAATCATATATACACATATATATATACATATACATATATACATATATACATATATACATATATACATATATGTGTATACATACACATATATACATATATATGTATATATATATATATATGACCCTAATATGCAAATAGATTGAATGGCAGAACAACGGAACAACCGGTTGCTGTGACATAAGCTGACCGCAGGGGGTGTGCATGAAACATGGCCAGCGTCAGCCACGCTGGGATGGTGGAGCAGTTGAGTGGGGGTGCCACCATGGCAGGCTGCCAGTCGCTATCATTGGAGCGAGCCTCTGGTGGTTACTGAAAATTCTTTGCTCCCATGCACCGCGGTCCCACCTGGTGCTCACACCCACTGCCAGCACTGGTCCCACTCACACACGCTGCCAGTGCCAGCCCCAGTCCCAATAACTCTGCACCATCAGCGGGTGTGACTGGCGGCTGCCAGCCCCAATCGCCCTTGAGGGCTTCTCCACCTCCCCCTGCTCCTGATGAGTGATTGGGACAGCAGTCACCACTCGCACCTGCTGACAGTGCTGGCCCTGCTTGCATCTGCTGCTGTAGGACCAGCTCCAATAGGTCCACACTGTCAACGGATGCGAGCAGGGCCTGCACCGCCATCAGCACATGGGAGCAATGGTGGTAGGAGCCAGGCTGCCAGCAGATGAAACCAGGGCCGCAGAGGAAGGGGCCAGGCAGGGGCAGTGAAGGATGGTCCAAGACCCGCCCCTAGGCCCACCGCAGCCTTGCAGCCCACAGTTCCTTTCAAGGTGCACAAATTCGTGCACTCGGCCCCTAGTAAATAAATAATAGAAGGCAAAAATGGCAAAATGTTAAAAATTGTTGAATATAAGGACACATTTGTAATACCTTAATCAATAAAGAAAAAAATGGGGAAAAAATTGTTGAATATATGTAGAAAGTGTCCTAGTGTTCATTGTATCATTTTTCCAGCCTTTAAGGATATTTGAAAGTTTTTGCAAGTAAGATGATAGGATAGAATGATTTATTTCTGTCGTTTTCTTATGTAATTCATAATAAAACAGAAATAAGTGCTAAGGACAGATATACAGGTGAATCACGGAGGATTTTTACAGCAATGAAACTATTCTGTGTGATACTGAAATGGTGGCTACGTGGAATTATGCATTTGTCAAAACACACAGATCTGTATACCACAAAGAGTAAACCCTAATATGTTATAAATTTTCAGTTAATAACAACATGTTGATATTGTATCATCAATTGTAACAAATTGGACCATGCCAATTCAAACTGTTAATAATAGGGGAAGTATATAGGGGAGAGAGCATGTGTAAATTCCCTATATTTTCTGCTCAATTTTTCTGTAAACCTACTATTTCTATAAAACAATTCTAACAGGCCGAGACCGGTTTGGCTCAGTGGATGGAGCGTCGGCTTGCGGACTGAAAGGTCCCAGGTTCGATTCCAGTCAAGGGCATGTACCTTGCTTGCGGGCACATCTCCACTCTGGGACGTGCAGGAGGCGGCTGATGGATGTCTCTCTCTCATCAATGTTTCTGACTTTCTATCTCTCTCCCTTCCTCTCTATAAAAAATCAATAAAATATATTTAAAAAAAAAACACAATTCTAACAGCCTATTAATTAAAAAAATTTTTTTAAAAAAACAGCATAGTTAAGCTTGGAAAAATAGCAAAAACATTAAAAGGAAAAAGTTAAATAATAACTAAATAAAGGTTAAATAATAACTAAGTAAAGATTAAATAATAACCTGTCAAGTTAGTGGCCAGAAGTGAACGCACTGTATCCTAATATATAAAAACCCAGGGTCCATAATGACCCAAGGCTAGACCGACCAGAAGTCAGTCCTGCAGTCAGTGCTGGGTTGCTGTGGTGACCCAGCACTGACTATCACCACTATGGGCGCCATGACCCAGCACTGACTACTGAGGTGCCTGCGGATCAGTCCCAGAGAGAGTCCTGGACAGAGAAGCAGGGTTTGATCTGTGTAGCCCTTGCCTCTCTTTCTCTCCAGGCCAGGCCAGCAGCTATGCCTCTCTTTCTCTCTGGGGCTGCTGATAAGCCCTGCCTCTCTGATCACGCCCGGTGACAGGCTCAGAGATGGCTGACTGGCATAGAAACCGACCAATCAGAACCAAATCTGGGTGAAGTGCAAGGAGCCAATGGTTGTGTAGGAGGCAGAGCTTTTGATGCTGACTGGCATAGAAACTGACCAATTAGAACCTAATCTTGGTGAACTACAAAGATAGAACCTAAGGTGAGGGTAAGAAAGCAGTTCAATATTTTAATGACAGCATAGTGTTATGGATGGCTATCAGCCCAGATATAGGGATTATGCATGTTTGTCTGCCAAGAGCATCTCCTCCTGCTGAAAAAGGCTCCCCCTACCCCCAATTTAAGCAATCCTATCCTATATAATCTATCTATACTAATAAAATGGTAATGTGCTAATTAGACCAGGTCAACCAGCCATCTTTCAGATGTCCAATTTCCTTCCAGACAAAGCCATGGTGGTGGGAGCCAAGGCAGAGAGGGCAGTTGGGGGTGAGATCAGGATAGCAGGGAAGGGCAGTTGGGGGCAAACAGGCTGGCAGGTGAGGGCAGATGGGGGCAAGATCAAGCCAGCAGGGGAGGAGAGTTAGGGGTGATCAGACAGGCAGGGGTAGTTGGGGGCAAGATCAGGCTGGCAGGGGAGGTCAGTAGGGGTGATCAGGCAGGCAAACAGAGGCAGGAACAATCAGGCAGGCAGGCAAAGAGGTTAGGGGTGATCAGGTAGGTAGGCAGAGGGGTTAGGGGCAATCAGGCAGGCAGAGGCAGTTAGGGGTGATAAGGCAGTCCAGCATGTGAGTGGTTAAGAGCCAGATGTTCCAGATTGAGATTGGGCCTAAACCAGCAGTCAGACATCCTCCAAGGGGTCCCTGACTGGAGAAGGTGCAGGCTGTGCTGAAGGATCCCCCTCCCCCAATGCATGAATTTCATGCACCAAGCCACTAGATACTATATAATGATAAAGTATGGGCTACAATTTCAGCTTCAAACATCATGGAAATTAGGCAAAGAAGAAAACAAGATTAAAAAACATTATTTACTTAATAGAGATTAAGATTTAAAAAAAAAAAGGAAGGGAAGAAATATGAAAGAAGTCTTTCCCATAATCCCTAATTTTAAAAACCGAATAAAAGTTTATGTTGAGAACCAATATGGCAGCATAGCTAACACTGGTACTTGTCACCTCCCACAACCACATCACAATTACAACTAAAATGCAGGACAATCATCATTCAGAACCACCTAAAATCTGGTTGAATGGAAGTCCTACAACTAGAGAAATAAAAAAGAAAGCACACAAACTAGTAGGAAGGGTAGTGGGGAGGAAAGGGCTGCTCTGACACTCACATGTAGTGTGGTTTTAATCAGAGGGATACCTCAGCTGCAGAGGCCTCATGTGAGGAGCAAGGGGTCTCAGTCCCACACCAGACCCCCAGCCCAGGGGAGAGAAGTCCTCATAACTTCAGGCTGTAAAAACCAGCAGGGATTGTGGCTGAGTGACATGAAGGCTGCTGGAATCCCAGGCAGTTCTTCCTAAAGGGCTGAAAAATGAACTTACATGGTCCCTGCTCCCTCTGAACTTCAGCACTGGGGCAGCAGCTTAGGGGGATCCAGGGACATATGGGGAGGAACTGGATTGTCTGACATCAGAGCAAGCACTTAGGGGCAGCTTTCTCGCAGACAGGAGTATTTGTTCCTATGCTGAGACCTCCCCCTTCGCAGCGCTGACTGGCAGCCATACCTGAGTTTCCATCAGCCTGGCTCACAAGCTGTTTACTCTGCCCTAATGATTCCCTGAGACACTGCCACATCCAATTTGCATACCCCACCCAAGCTGTTTGCAGCAGCTTTCCCATATGAATGGCCTGTCCTGGCTCAGGATTCAGACTTTCCTAAAATTTCTCAAACAATCAGTAGCTGGTGTTAGTGTGCCCCATGCCTATCAATTAGAGGCCCAAGACCCAGTACTAGCACCAGCCTGCTTTGCTTCACCATTTGGCCTCACCTGCACATTTTCAAGCTCAATATAAGTTGCAGCCATCTGCAGATCACTCTGTAGCTCCTTCCAGGTGGCCCCAGAGCCAGTGCACATGGTGTCCGCTCCAGACCATACCAGATTACGACTCTACACATCCACAAGCATCATACTGAAGGGGAAGAATCAATGAGCACTAAAGACCCACTGAAGCAAGTCCTTCTGCATAGAAATAGCTCCTGCTCAGCAGCTCTTCACTTCAGTCTCAGCTGATCTTCTGAGCCAATTGGCCTGGAGGTCAATTCTTCCCAGTGACACCAATAGCAATCAAGGATCAACTACAATAAGTCCATGCACACAGCCCACACAGGGGTGCACCTAGAGTTCCCAGCTCAGGTGATTGGGAAGGCTGAGCCACTGGGCTATATAGGACATCTACTACACAAGACCACTCTACCAATTCTAGGAGACATAACAACTCTACACAATACATAGAAACAAACACAGGGAAGCAGCCAAAATGTGGAGATAAAGAAAAATGTCACAAATGAAAGAAATAGGAGGAAGCAAACTACTAGATACAGAGTTCAAAACAATGATTATAATGTTACTCAAGGATCTTAATGAGAACTTCAAGGTACTTAGTGACACTTTCAATGATGTTAGTGAGAATTTTAAGAACCTTAGTGAGAACATCAAAGACATGAAAAAGGACCAGTTAGAAATTAAGCATACACTACTGAAATAAAGAATAATTTACAGGAATTCAACAGTAGAGTAGAGGATTCCAAGAATCAAATCAATGATTTAGAATATGAGGAAGCAAAAATCACTCAAGCAGAAGAGCAAAAAGAAAAGAGAATCCAAAAATATTTAGTGTAAGGAGCCTCTGGGACAACTTCAAGTGGACTAGCATTTGCATTATGGAGGTGCCAGAAGAAGAAGAGAGAGATCAAGATATTGAAAACCTATTTAAAGAAATAATGACAGAAATCTTTCCCAACCTGGTGAAAGAAAGACTTACAAGTGCAGGATGCACAGAGAGTCCCAAACAAAAGGAACTCAAAGAGGCTTAGACCAAGGTACATTAAAGTCAAGGACCTAGACCACATGAATTAAAATGCCAAAGGTTAAAAACAAAGATAGAATCTTAAAAGCAGCAAGAGAAAAGCAATTACTTACCTGCAAGGGAGCACCAATATGACTGTCAGCTTATTTCTCAACAGAAACTTTGCAAGCCAGAAGGGAGTGGGAAGAAATATTCAAAGCAATAAACAGCAAGGAACAAAAACCAAGATTACTCTACCCAGCAAAACTATAATTTAGAATTGAAGGTCAGATAAAGAGCTCCGAAGACAAGAAAAAGCTAAAGGAGTTCAACACCACCAAATCAGTATTACATGAAATGTTGAAGGGTCTTCTTTAAGAAGAGGAAGAAGAAAAAAAGATAAAAAAAATATGAGCAATAAAATGGCAATAAATACTTATCTATCAACAACTGAATCTAAAAATCAAAATAAATGAACAAGAAATCTAATAAACAAAATAAAACTGATGAATAAAATAGAACCAGAGGAATGGAAACATGTGTCAGACTGGTGCATCTCAAAGGGAAGCGGGGCTGGGTGGGAAGAGATTAACCAAAGAATTTATATGCATAAATGCATTGCTTATGGACACAGACAATAGGGTAGTAAAGGCCTAGGGTAGGGCAGGAACCAGGTGGAGGGGGGAAATGAAGAGAAAAAAAGGGGGACATCTGTAGTACTCTCAACAATAAAGATTTAAAAATGAAATTAGCCCTAGCCAGAAACATTAATGAGAGAGAAACAATATAAATGCTCAGTGGATAGAGCATTGGCCTATAGACTGGCTCACAACTGTTTGCTCTGCCCTAATGACTCCCTGAGACACTGCCACATCCAATTTGCATACCCCACCCAAGCTGTTTGCAGCAGCTTTCCCATATGAATGGCCTGTCCTGGCTCAGGATTCAGACTTTCCTAAAATCTCTCAACCAATCAGTAGCTGGTGTTAGTGTGCCCTATGCCTATCAATAAGAGGCCCAAGAGCCAGCACTAGCATTGGCTTTCCTTGCTTCACCATTTGGCCTCACTTGCACATTTTCAAGCTCAATATAAGTTGCAGCCATCTGCAGATCACTCTGTAGCTCCTGCTAGGTTCAATTCCAGTCAAGGGCACATGCCGAGCTTGCAGGCTCGATCCCCAGTGGGGGGTGTCCAGGAGGCAACCAGTCAGTGATTCTCTCTCATCCTATCTCTCTCTTCCTCTCTGAAATCAATGAAAAATAAATAAATAAATGTTTCCTTTACAAAGAATTTATAAAAATTAAAAAGACAGTACTACCATAAATTACTAAAAAAGTTATGTAATTGTTCATATTCTCCATATTCCTAACATTTATTAGAAAACAAGTTTTGGCCCTGATCGATTTAGCTCAGTGGATAGAGCATCGGCCTGTGGACTGAAAGGTCCTAGGTTCGATTCCAGTCAAGGGCATGTACCTTGGTTGCGGGCACATCCCCAGTGGGGAGCATGCAGGAGGCAGCTGATCCAAGTTTCTCTTTCATTGATGTTTCTAGCACTCTATCCCTCTCCCTTCCTCTCTGTAAAAAATCAATAAAATATATATTAAAAAAAAAAAGAAAACAAGTTTCATGGGTTAATTATTACAAATAAAATTGAGAACATAACAATAGGGGGTAAAACATAGACAGCAAAAAGCATGAAAGGAAGCTCAATAAAGTTTTCGTTTCTTCATTGTCTCAGAATGATGACTTCATTGCTTTTATCCAACCATCACATATCAAATCTTTTCCCAATAGTTTGGGGAGGAGAGTTCCCTCTTTCACTACTGGCCTAAACTGTGCTGGGAAATCCTGCCCTGATGTAGCTTTTTTCTTTAGCAAATATTTATTTGCTCAACAAATATTGACTTTTTTTTTTCTGCCAAGTGCCAGGCATTAGGTTTGGTTCTGAGATGACAATAGTTGAAAATTAAAACTCCTGTCCTCCAGGGATTTACATGATGGAGGGGAGGGAGGGGGCTAACCAACAAATCTCATCCTAGTGTAATGAGCCCACAGCATCAAGTAGCAGGAGGGCATGTGGCAGCAGCCAGGAGGCTCCACTGCCTAGGCAGTGACTCGGAGGCTTGAAGAAGAGGAGCCACCTGCCAAGTAGGGAAGGGGAGGGAGGGAAGAAGGGAGGTGTGCCTGGCAGAGAGAGGGCAGGGAGGGACCAGGAGGAAGGCAGGGAATGCCATTGAGTGCTCAAGGTTAGAATGTAGGCTGCACTAGATTTAAAGCTGGGAAGGTGAGCCGGGACCAAGCTTCTTAAATTTAGACTCTATCCTGATGGTGACCGAAGGAGGCTGTTACACAGGGCGGTCTCCTGGTCAGAAATGGGGTATTTAGGGACATGTCCCCTGGCTGCTTTGGTAGCCAGACCAAAGGCAGTTAGACCAGTTCTGGGTTGTTGCTACAATAAAGGGCTGACCTAGGAATGGAGCAGGATGAAAGGGTGGATTCACTGGGCGTTCTGGAATGGAACCAAAAGGACTTACTGATGGGTTACAGGTTGGGACAGATGAGAGGGAGTGCTGTAGGTGGTACCAGGTATCTGACGAGTAGGGTCAGCAGCCTTGGTACTTGGGTTCTGGCTAGGAAAAAATGCAGAGCAAGACCCAAACTGTAAGAGAACATTTATTTGGTAAAGTACAGGGGTACTAGTAGAAGTAATTCCTGGGAGAAATGGGTTTAGGAAACAAGTTATAGAGGTAAAGAAAGGGCCCTGGAGCTTGGGAAGCTAATGGTTATGTGTGGAGATGGGCGTCGGGGGAGAGAAGAAAGGGAAAGGCAAAAGGTAGGGGGTCCAGGGTAGGAGGGAGGGGGACATGTTCCAGGGAGGGATGCGGTGGGTCCTCCATCCTAAGGATTTTAGGGGCGGAAATTTTAGGGGAGGTCCCAGGGGAAGATCTCAAATGAATATTCAGCAGTTTTTCAGGTGTGTCCTTTCACTGATTGATTGGCTGTGGCCAGGGCAGGAGGTCATTATTCAATGTCGCTGGTCCTGACTTCAGCCTTGGCTGATTGCTTATCTGGGCCTGGAGCTGAAATACAACTGAGGCATAGATGTTATCTCTAGGGAGGAAAGGTCAGGGGCCCAAACCACAGGACCAGCCGTATGCTTGGGGAGGAAAGTCACCCTGGAGGCTAGGTTCCACCCTACAATTGATTACCTATTGCTAGGCACCTGGGGCTTTCCACCCTGTTACCTTCTGTACCTGCTCCTTGCTCTGCTCATGCCTATCTAACTGCCTACAACAGGAGGAGGTAGGTGACTCCCACATTCCAGTTGGGGCACTCGGTGGGGATCCTGGGTGAGGAAACAAGGCAAAGAGCTGCAAGAGGAAGGGAGGAGGTGACCAGCAGGTCTGGGACACATTGAGTTCCAGGTTTTGCCAGAACCAATAGGATTCTTCCACAGCATCGCAGGAAATGCATTTCGGGGATACACCCAGATGAAGATTTGAGGCATAGCAGCAAGATTTATTGGAGCAAAAACAAGGAAGGGGCTTAGGCAATGTCTCCTCTGTGTCCAGTGGCTCAGCTGTCTCACTGCAGAAATCCAGCCTCTGGGGCCGCAGGCCGGCACTTGTCCCCACCAAGCCCAGGAGGAGCGCCAGGACCCAGATTTATTGTGCCATCAGCCCACCATCCGAGGCTCCAGTAGTCTAGCACCATCTCTGTTCCATGCAGCTTGTGATAGACATTGAGCTTCAGCCTGAATGGCTGCTGAAGAGAGAAAGTTGGGCCTTCATTAAGCTTTGACTATATTTCCTTTGGTTTGGGCGAAAGTAAGCTTCCTTTCAGACTATCCAATCTCTTTCCTGGATCTTCCTGGGCTAGGCTGGTGCCTCCCCCTAACCAATCCCTTTTCTAGGTTTTCTCCTCCCCTTAATGGTCACTATTTTTGCTCCCAGACCATGCACTCATAGTAAAAGGATCTCCCCTGAGTCATCTAGGCTTCTACTGAGCATGCCTCAGCAGAGAAATTTCTCCCTCACTGTTTACCCTTCCCTTCCTCCCCGTTAATCTGGGAGAACTGGCCAGTTGTTCCCTGGGGTGATTGGAAAGCCGGTCTTTCCTGTCCACTTGGACGTTAATCCATTTGGTGGGTTGATTCTGGCTATTTCCTAGAGTTTCTGTGAAACTGTAGTTTCCTGACTTAATCAGGCTTAGCCAGTTTTCTCCCTTCTCTTTTCTTAATACTGGACTATCTACCTACCTACCGTAGCACAGGGACCTGTGGACGTCCAGGTAGAGATGGTGAGTTGGCCACTGTGTGGGCAGGTCTGGAGTTAGAGGATGGGACTGTGATAAGACCAAAGAGTGTGCTATGGGCTTGCGTGTCCTAGCAAGGGACTGAAAAGACTGCTCTGGCCCCTCCTCAGCAATGTGTGCTCACATCATCAACAGTGACTGTGCAGACACCCTCTGTGTGCAAGGCCTGCCCAGAGGATGGAGGTTGTAGAAACAGACAAAGACTATCTAAAGGAGAACAAATAGAAGCTATTGATTCAGAGGTTGCTATAGCAAGGACTCAGCCACCATCATTTGTGTTTTGGCAGCGACTCAAAAGCCGACAGAAGAGTGGAAAGTTTTATAATGGAAGAAAGGAAGGCTCCACGTGTGCCCTGATTGAGGCTGTCGGCATGGGGTTCCTGCAGGCGCCTAACTAGAAGTGAGGCATCCTAGGTGACTTGTTAGGAGTGCTCATTTGGCTTTCTCTGGTTGGTGCTGAGTTTCTGGCCATTTGGAGCTGATTGTTACAGGGGTTATTATTTGGCTTCCTAGGCTGGTTATTAGAGATAGTGGTCTGACTTCCTCTAAGTCTGGCTTAGAGAGAGCAGCATGGCTCCCTGGCTTGGTAACTGTGGATAATGGGATGGTTTCCTGGGCTGGTTGATGTGGATTGTGGGTCAGAATTCTGTTGTTATGTGTGGTTAGGCCATTGTCTAGTTGTGTATTCAGGCTCTCAAGGTGTAGCAGTGAACATACCAGATACAGTCCTGGTCCTCATGGCGCTTGCATTCAAGGAAGTAAGACAGGCACTAAGCAAGCAAACAAGTGCATTATCAAGACCCTTCCATCCAGATCTCAGTCTTTTCTTGTACTCTCAACTAGTTCATGTTTTTCAAAGAGACTTAGCACTGTCTGAAAGGCTCTTGATATTAGAGCTCTGACAGGTTTTCAAAGTCATGTACCTAAATATTCATCACAGCACTATTCACAATATCCCAAATGTCTATGAATGGGTGAATGAAAAAACAAAACATGGGCTGAAACCGGTTTTGCTCAGTGGTTAGAGCATTGGCCTTCGGACTCAAGGATCCCAGGTTCGATTCCAGTCAAGGGCATGTACCTTGGTTGCGAGCACATCCCCAGTAGGGGGTATACAGGAGGCAGCTGGTCGATGTTTCTAACTCTTTATCCTCTCCCTTCCTCTCTGTAAAAAAATCAATAAAATATATTAAAAAAAAGAAAAAACAAAACATGGGTATCCCAACGGTTGGCAAACTTCGGCTCGCAAGCCACATGCAGCTCACAAGCTGCAGTTTGCCACTCTGTTGATTAATGAGTTTGCCAACCACTGGGATAGGGGTTTAATCACAAGGAAGAACAATAGCCTATAATTATTGGAATCGAGAGTCTAGGTCAGTGGTCGGCAAACTCATTAGTCAACAGAGCAGCAAACCGCAGCTCGCAAGCCACATGTGGCTCTCAAGTTCCAGTTTGCCAACCACTGGGCTATCCATACAATTAAATATTATTCAGCCACAACACAACATAGATGAACCTTAAAAATATGATGCTTAGTGAAAGAAGTCAGGCATGCAAGGCCCCATATTGTATGATTCCACTGAAATGAAATAATCAGAATAGGAAAATTCATAGAAAGAGAAAGCATATTAGCGATGACAGGAACTCAAAGAGATAGGAAATGGAGCGTACTATTTAATGGGTACCAGCTTACTTTTTGAGGTGATGAAAAAAGTCTGGAACAAGATAGTGATTATTTTTTTTAATATATTTAGTATATTTAGTATATTTTAATATACTTAGTGCCACACACAATTGGACATTTTAAAATGGTCCATTATGTGTTACTAGAGGCCTGGTACATGAAATTTGTGCATGGGAGGAGGGCGGGGTTGTTCCTCAGCCCAGCCTGCATCCTCTCCAATCTGGGACCCCTCCAGGGATGTCCAACTGCCCATTTAGGCCCGATCCTACTGTATTTTAAGTGCATGATAAGTTCTGATGCTTTTATCAGATTAAAATATTTCTAGCCAAGTCATTTGTTTGGCCAACTTTGATTAACCAGAGGAAATGAAAAAAAATTTGTATTGATTTCAGAGAGAGAAAGGGAGCGAGAGATAGAAACATCAATGATAAAAGAGAATCATCAATCAACTACCTCCTGCACACCCTCTACTACTGTGATCTCCTGGTTCATGAGCTAATGCTCAATCACTGAGCCACACTGGCTGGGCAAAAAGTTATTTTTTAATGAGAATATCAGCTCCTGGATAATTAACAAATTTCAAATGTATAATATAAAATGATGTCATAGAAAAGACAGCTTTCATTCAATTTGGACAGTTCACTCTCTAAATATTATTGATGCTAAAGACAATAATTAATGATGAGTATAAAGGTGATTTTCTATTTGATAAGTATTACAGTTTTCACATTTAGAAGATATCAAATGTAGAATAATAATTCAACCTGAATTATTACAAAGAGATAAAGAGTCCTGGTTCTTTTTATATTATTCACTGAAAACCACCATCAATTACAAAAAGACTGATTTTTGGTCTCACTCTTCCATTGGGTACAATGTATTCTGCACTTTCTAGGCACTAGACTGTGGGCCATACGTAGTCACTTAATTTACATCACCACAGTCCCTTGAATTTTATAGAAAGGTGGCATAATTTGCCCAAATGCTCTCAGATGGTTAATAATGGATCTGGGTTAAACCCTTCTTCAAATCTAAATCCTATTGTCTTGGTTGACAGACTTGTTTTGTAAAGGTCCAGTTAGCAAATATTTGAGGCTTTGCTGGCCATGTAGTCTCTGTTGCAACTACTCAACTTTGCCCTTGTAGTACAAAAGCACTACAGACAATTCATAAACAAGCAAGCATGGTCATGACCGCTGTTTCAATATGGGCACTGAAATCTAATTTTTCAATTGTCACAAAATACCATTCTTTCACTTTTTCTTCCAGCAATTTCAGAATGTAAAAACGATTCCTAGCTTGCAAGGCATACAAAGACAGGCAGCGAGCCATATCTGGCCCAAAGGCTATCATTTGCTGACTCCTGCTTTTGACCTTGTGAGGCCCACAAATCCAATGTCTTCCATAGAGAGATAATAAAGTGAGTGAAACAGGCTGGGCAAACCTTAGGAGTTAGTGGAGACTGTGGCTAATAGAAGAAAGAGCCCATGGCTCCCTCAGGGAAACGACGGCTCAGCTCTTAACTGTTGTTGCCACATAAGAATGTGGGCCCAGGATTGCCAATCCTGCTAGGTTGTCAGAGAAGAGAAACTAGAAGTTCAGGTTTACATTTACAATCTCCCTGGTTCAATATTAGCTTTGGATTCAAATTTCTGAAAGAAAATACTGTCTATCAAAACAGTATCAGATATGGCCGATGGGTCCCCTGCAGCCTCTTCACTATGATTATATGGGTTCTCAATCCTGGCTACTTTAGGAGATCATTTTT